>JBBPDI010100070.1:0-10793 GCA_037974545.1 Cucumis variabilis | reverse complement strand
CCCTCCAAACTGGTTCTCAAAGTGGATGTAGACCAAATTGGTCGAACCACTATACATCGTTGTGTGTCTCTTTTATCATTTTGTGCGTACTCTAGCTGTTGCGTTCTGGTATAGAATTGTTCTCTGTTTAACATTGTTTCCAGGATTTAGTATTAGTAGCAATTTTCAGGAGTAATGATAAGCAGGTATCTAAAAACAAAAATATAGATATAAACCTTGTTGTACTTGAGATTTTTTTAAAATGTCTATATATTCACTATTTTGATAAAAACCGATACAATTCATACGTAAAATTTAAAATTTTACTATATTTTATAAATATTTTAGTGCATTTTGTTATATATGAAAAATGATACTAATTTTTATTTAGTTGCTGCATTTTAAGTAGTTATTAAAATTTTACCTTTTTTAAGATCGGTTTTATTTCATTTTAGTTTCTAAGTTTCAAAATTTATGCTTTTAACAATATTTTTTTTTACTATTTTGCACTTTAGTGTTAATGTTTATTAGTTAATTTGAAATAAAGTAAGAAGAATTGTAAAAAATAACAAATTTGTCAAAATATTTGCAACATATAGTAAAAATTTTAGATTCTATCAATAATAGACATTGATAGCCACTAGTGATAGAAGTCTATCAGTGATTATAATTGATAGAATTCAAAATTTTATTATATGTTGGAAGATTTTGCTACTATACACCTAATTTTACTATATCTTAATTTTTAAAAATGCCCTAAAGTATAATTATGAAGACATTTTTAAACTAATTTCAATAGTGTTGAAAAAACATGAAACTTAATTAATTATAATTATTTGAATTCTTTTCAGTTAATTAATAAAGATAATATCAAATATTGAAAATGAGTATTATGTGAAAATTTGATGTTAAAAATGTAAAAACCAAATTGAAATAGATTAGATTTCAAAGGTAAAATCATAACAATTTTAATTTAAAATCAAACTAAAGAAAATTTAGGTCGTATTTGATAACCATTATTAATTTTTTCTTTCTTAAAAATTAAGGCTATTTTCTCTCGGTCTTATGATAATTTAGCATTTTTCTTAAGTACAATAGTTGAAAAATAAGAAAAAAAAACTTGGTATAAGCTACTTTTCTTTAATTGACTTTCTTTTTTAAAATCACTAGTAGTAAAACATAGATTACTAAAGAAAAAAGTTATCAACAATTGCTGTCAAAGCTCTATCAAACTATGGAAAAGATATATGCTACTACATAGGTCTATGGACTTAAAGAAGCAAGTCTCTTTTGTTAATTACTCACCTTCTTTAGTGTATCTCTTAATATCAGTGCTTTGTTATAAATCTATGGACTTATCTCTAGTCCTCTAACTTTCAAGCTTTTGTACCCATGCATTTTATTAAATATATATCGAGTATAATGAGAGTGCTAAAAGAGTATCCACTTAGAAAGGATACTTAAATACACCTACTGACCCACTATTGGTATTCTTTTAAAATACAAAAAGTTAGAGGTAAAAATAATGTTTATAAGATTAATTTCTAAAAAATAAAAAAAAATGATTACCAAACAAAGCTTTAAATATTAAAATTGTTAACATTTGAAACTATGACCAAATAGAAACTAGACACAAAACTAAATGCCACAAATACTTGTTTCCTATTATTTTTATTTTGTGTATTGAGTTGCATTTTATTTTTAATTTTTAATTTTAAAATGACTAGCTTTATTTTTTTAATCTTCATTCATATATAGTTAGGTCATTTAAAAAAATAATTAGTCTTTATTAGCATTTTTTAAATAAGTTTATTGAAAATATTTTTCTTTCAGTCAATAATGAAAATTATTACTATTATAAGAACATTTTAAAATATAACAAAACTACTTAAATATTTATAAAGTATAGCAAAATTTCTGATTTTATCAATGACATGACCATTGGTAAACTTTTATCAATGTCTATTAATAAAGAAGTTTATCAACATCTATCAATATCTATTATTGATAAAATATAAAATAAAAAAAATTCAAAATAGCAAAATTTACAAAATATTTACAATCTATAATAAATTATATCATTGACAGTCATTGATATGTTCTAGTGATAGAAAACTATCATTGATTGAATCCAAAATTTTGCTATAGTTTGTAAAAATATTTTAATTTATTATGTTATTTTAAAAAATGTCTCTATACAATATTGTTATTTTTATAAATATTTAAGTAATTTTGTCAAATCTTTTTATTATTACTTAGCCAATCTTGATGATTGTAATAATAATAAAAAAGTCATGTGATCCACAAAATTGATTTACTAAAATAAAGATAAGAAAATGAAATGAATTTCAAAATTCATATACTAGGTTAACCTAAATGCACAAAGTATATCTTCTTTTTTCCCTTTGTTAAATTAAAGTTTTCTTATAGGTATATAAACTTTAAAAGTACGTCATGAGTTCAAAATATCTGTTGTCTATCGTTATATTAAATTTTGTTTTCTAATCTGTTGATCTTTCTAAGAGCTACAACACAAATCATGTCGCTTTGGAAATATTTGTATCTTTGGAAAAAATTGGATGAATATTGCACATTTTCAAACATGTGTTTTTTTTTCTTCAATTTATTAAAAATTTTCCGTTTCCGAAAAAAGATTTTTTTAAAATATTAAAAGAAAAAACTATTTAAACTTCATAACTATTTTTTGATTTAATATTTTTTTCTTAATTATTTCAACAATAGAAAAATATTATAATTATTTAAAAAATATAGCAAAATTCGTCTGTCTATCTAAATTTTTTACTATATTTTATAAATAGTTTCATTTTTGTTGTGTTATTTGTAACAATTATCATATTTTCATTCACATCAATCAATTTTCATTTCTTTTTCGAAATCTAATACTTCTTTCCTTTTATTTTTTAACTGTAAACCATATGCAAATATTTTTAAAATTTAATACTTATTTACATTTTCCTTTTTCAATACAAAGGAATTTCTTTAAAAAAAATCAAACTATTTACGATTCATAGAAACTACCATTAAAAGAAAAAAAAATTATTATATTTGATTTAGTTTTGGACACCTTCAAAAATAACAAAATATAAGAAAATCCATCAAAGTCCCTTTAGATCATTTAAGGTTTTTGTTATGTTTTTGTAAATAGTTTCATGTTTTTGCTATTCATAACAATTTTTCTTTATTGGGTATCTCATTTACTGTTATATATTTTAATAATTAAAAGAGTTGTCAGTTTTTCACAGACATCCTAGATTATCATAGAATGGAAATCCATATCACCATGTTTATTTTATAGTATTGTAAGACGCCCCGACATCTAGAGATTATCATGTATCCTAATATGCACGGATGGAGGGTATCTACAAAGTTTGTGATGTCTTCCTGAAAGATGGATTACTAAATTCCTGGCATCTTCTTTTACATTCTTGTCTTTTTTATTTTTTATTTTACACATATATATATTAATCTTCATTTGCATTTATATAATTAAAATAAATGGTCAACCATATATATCACTTTTTTTTTTGTTATATCATAATATTCTTATTATTTGTAACAAGATATTCAAATTCGAAGAATGTTTAAATAATGATATAAATGTTACACTTTTCCCAACGTTTGTACAGTACGCCAGTAATTATGTAGAGTAAGACCAACGTACGCGATGACTGCTTCGGGGAATGCCTAAATAACAAATTTTACGAATTAATTGTCCCCGATACCATTAGTGAAACGTCAGCTTCGGTTATACTAATGTCGACGTGTCACTTTATGGCATAAAAAAAAATCCTATTTGCCAACGACTTCAAACTGCATCAACAATTCCTAATTACCTTATTTGTTCAGTGTTCACAGAACACAGGACACACAAAGAAAAGAGAAAGAAAACATAGAGAAAGAAAGGAGACCCATCGTCGCCACCGCCATTCGTCCACCGTCGTTCATCGTTTGTGTCGCCAGTCATCCACCGCTGTTCTTCCTCCCTCGTCTTCCATCGCTGTTGACCGTAAGGTATATGTTTTTTTTCACTCTCTAACTCTTTTTTTTTTTTTTGAACTTATGAAAATGTATGTATATAGTATAATGTATGTATTACAAAAATGTATGTTGTAATGGTGTGTATTGATATTATCTGTTATTTGAATTTTAGATTGTATATGTAATATATGTGTATGTGTAATTTATGTGGAAATTGTATGTGTAATTTATGTGATAATTGTATGCGTTGTATGTGTAAATTCTTGTTGTATGTGTAAATTTGAAGAAAATAAGCGTTCGGTTGTTCTTGCTAGAATCCATGGAAACTTTAGCTAAAATAAAAGTAAGGTTTTACCATGTTGTTTTGTTGTTACTGTTGGAATCCATGGATGAAGAGCTCTCGGTTCTTCGAATATTGTTTGAGTGTTTACTGTAAAGAGTGAAAGTTGAGGAACGTTTTGTGCATGAAGAGAATTTAAGATTTCAAATTAGTTTTAGTCTTTAGATTTTGATTTAGTGGTCGATTTTATAGTTGTTAGGATTTAGGATTTAAGATTGAAGTCGAAATTCAAGATTGAAAAATGGATGATGATGGGGAGGTTGTTCTTTGTCTATTCAAAATTATATAAAACTATGTTGAAACTTTGACTTTATATTGTATGTCTAGATTAAAGATTGTATGTATGTTTGATATTAAATTTGTTGTATATTTCAGAATTACAATCTACTATTGAAGCAGTGAAGAAAGAAAAGAAAGAGTATGAGAAGACTATAGAAGAGCTTAGTTGCAAGAATTTTCTTCGACTGCATTCGAGGACCTTGAATCCAAGAATAGGGACATGAGCAGAATGTGTCAAGAGGAAAGTTGAACATTATTACGAGTTGCGTTGAAAGAAATATGAGGTTGCTTCCAAAGAAAAGACATTTCAAAGCAATTGCTCTGGTGGTTCTAGAAAACTGATATGGGAAAAGAAGAGCAGAAAGAATTTGATTGAATTTAAATCGAATTTGATCCCAATAGTGAAAAAAATAAATAATAATATATTACAAAAATATTATAAAAAGTTCTTCTGATGCATAAAACACGTCGGCATGGACACCTATCACCGACGCTTTGACCAAACGTTGAATGAGGCTTTCCCCGTCGTCTCGAGCTAGTCGGTAAATCCTCGATCGAGCAAAAGTTTTTATCGACGTCATCGAGTTTGCTCGTTGGTTTTGCGAATCTCAACGTTGTAATGGCGACATTCTTTCCAACGTTGGTTTTGGCGTCGGGATAGGTATTCCCAACATGTTTTGGTGAATTTTCCAAAGCATATGTGTGTTAGACAAACCCTTACTTCTCGTAGTGTATATGCATCTAGGGGTGATAGTCGGTTAGATTTTGTTAGTTTTGGAGCCAACCAGACCAATTGGATTTTATATATAAGGGATCTAAACCAATGTTCAACAGAATGAAACAAATGGATTGGTTTTATTTGGATAGCTTTATTATTGGTTTGGTTCTTTGGTTCTTTTACATTTTTTTCCTCTTATTTTCTACTTTATTTTGATTGGGTCTTTTTGCTTACCTCAAATTAAAATTTGGTCTATTTTTTCTTATTTTAACATTTTTATTTGAGGATTTGCAACAGATAGCAAAATCTTTAAATAAAGTTAAGCCTCTATCATCTCTATTTAGTATATTGCAAATATGATAAAAATTATTAATAATATTAGACAAATAAAAAATGATGTTAATTTATTTTTATAAATACCAAATTTACCTCATTTCCTTCTTTGTAACCTTATTAGATAAAAAATGAAACACCTTGCCAACGTGCTTGAATACCTCCTCGTAATCAGAATAGGAATTCTTATCTGGATGCAAAAGTAGAGCGATCTTCTTGTATAGTTTTTTTTATTGTCTTGATGTGAGCGAATGGCTCCACCTGAAGAATAGGGTACCAATCATTTAAAGAGTCGGCAACGACTCAAAAAATCTAAAAAGAAGTGAGGATTTTGGCGGTTCCAAGTCAAGATTTGGATCGAGGCGACTTTAGATTGGAATCGCTTTGGCGTACTTGAGAGTAGATTTAAGATTGGCAGTTCTAAATCTCTACTCTGCCAGTTCTCTAAGACGCCGAGTTTCTGTTGATTTCTCCTTCGTTACTCCATTCATATTGACAGAGGGGTGGTGGCGGCAGTGGTAGAGGAGAGAGTTGTTGATCAAATTTTTGCTGCCTTTAGATTACAAACGAGGAAAAAGAGAATCAAGTATCACATGGAGCTATGATCCACTTCGTTGGCCAAGGAAATTTTGTGACAATCAGAAGGTAATTAAGATGATAATAGAAGACAACCAAATTAAATGATTATTTCAAAAGGCTAATTAAAATGAAAAAAAATTAAAAAATAGAATGTAACAATCAGATGGCAATCAATTACATAAAGCTAACTAAAATTGAAAAGAAAAAAAAAGTGATCAAATGACAATCAGAAAGTAATCAAATGACTATCTGCGTATTTTTTTCGTTGTGTTTAAGTTTCCAATGGTCATATTTCATGGTGGCAATGAGATGATTGACAATATTATGCAGATTACAAAAATGATGAATAATAAAAAAAACTAAATAGCTAGCAATTAACAAAAGAAAAAAAAAGTAAGGTAATTATCGTAATCAGATGACAATGATAATGTTATCCTTAGCAATTGACAAAAAAACTACTTAATAATTGACAAAAGATGGAAGATAACGAGATGATTATCGATAAACTACTTAGTAATTATAAAAAAAAAAAGTAAATATAAGGTTAGTAGATAGTAAATGGTATCATATTAAATTAAATAACAATGAGTTGGTAAATCAGTATTATTAACAATTAGATAACAATGTACATCAAATAACAATCATACAATAATCAAACAACAATCAAATATCAATCGATATCATCCGTAATTTGTGGTAATAAGGTAACAATAGTCAATGTGAACATTTGCATCATCCAAAAATTTTAATTGGACAAGACCCGATAATTTTTCATTTCTGCAAAATTTAAAATGTTAGATCATAAATTGAATTTTATTTTATATTTTTTCATGAGTGCAAGTGGCCTTTTTATTTTTCTAAATTGCAATGTACATCAAATATTATAAAAATGATAAAAAGTTCACTCAAACTAAGAAACTAATAAAGAAAATGTAATATTATAAAAATTACAAAAGGAAAAAAAATAAAAATAAAATTAAAAAGAAAAAGAATCTAATATTATAAAAATGATACAAAAGATTATATATCATTTTTATGGAATTTGTCGACATCACACCTCATCTTTCATTTGGAACTTTAATCACTTTTTCAATTTATGTAAGGTCAATTAGTTTTTTATTTTCTTTTCAATTTATTTAGCTCGAGGGTATATTATATGATTAGACTCTCAACCTTTTGTACACATAATTCCATGATGTTTCTTTTTTCTTGTTTTATGTTTTTATTTCTTATTTTTTTAAAGAAATATGTGTACTTAATAATTATTCTCTTTTCTCCTTTCTAAAATTTAAAAGACCTTTCTAAAATATTTCATATTTATATATATTATTTTAATTTTTCATTTAAAATTTTAACATTTTAGATCTAATTTTAAAATTTATTTTCTATTTAACTATATTTAAAAGAAATTATAGAAAATTAAACATGAAAGTTTATAAAAATCAAGTTAAATAAATTTTGTATTTTAGTGGTTTTATTTTTTAGGAAAAAAAGTATAATAGTCTTAATCTTAGAATTATGATAATCGTTGGGACAAACATGGAGTGAGCTACTAAAATAGCCCACTCCAGTCCATAATTTGAAGCTCAAACGGTCCCTTAAAAGTTTAAGGAATACTTTTACACAAAATATACCGTTAAAAGAAGTTAAGGTTATTTTTATAATTTAATCTTTTTTATTATTAGTTTGGGTGCTTTTTCCTGAGCTTTTACTTTAGCTCAAAGGTATTGAATTTTCAAAGTTAAGATTGTTAAGATACAATCAATTTGGTGAAGCCTTTTAATATTTTGACGCTTCTATGCTTCAAGTCTTTAGCGTTTGGAAGAAAATAATATTGCACGAGCAATACCATTTTAAATAATTGATCAATCTAATTGACAGTAAAAGAAATAACATATATATCTATATATAAAGAGTTTGAATTCGTTTGATTTTTTCAATGTGCAATTATCAATATCTTAACAACCTATATGGTAGATGAATCTAAAAAAAAAATTGATAATTTGAAATAAAAGTATATTTTTTACTCCTTTTGTTGCATCACCTTCTTGATCAAAATTAAATATGAATTTAGTTAAAAAATTTGACTTGAATATATATATTTGTTTGATTGAAATTAACATTTTAATTACACCAAGTAATTAAGCAAGAGATTAATTTTAGTCAAGGACTTTCTTATTTGGAGTTAACTTTTAAACTTTGAATTTTTGTTTGCTTGAAATACTTTGGTCATTATCTACTTTAATTATAAATTGAGTTTTGAGAAGTATCTCCAAATTATAGCAATCATTTTATTTGGTTGGAAAATGATCCTTTCTTTCAAAGTTTAAATTCGAATTTGGAGAAAATTTGGAGTATTCTCACATGAGATATAACGTATTTTAACCGTTTAACTTTCAAACTGAAACAAAACATTATTCACACTGGACTCTAACTTCTCAAAATTGGGATACAATTGGATCTCTAATTGGAATAAATCTAATTAATCTACTTTGTTTTACTATTTTTTGCAAATCTTCCTATATTATATAAACTATCATTTTTTTTTTTTTTTTTTTTTTTTTTGGAAAAAGATATGATTGGATATATCAGAACAGTTTCACTAGGTGAACACTCCCTCAGCACCATCATCATTTCCGTTTCATTTATAAATAAATAATTTAGTACAGAAAGCAAGGACAAGAACAAAAAAGACTAAAGAGAAGTTCAAAAAATCCAACAAAATACAAAGCTAGTCGAAAACATAGTACTGACAGAATAATTGGAAAAGTTTTTTGGATCTATTAGTTCATAGTCCAATAAGAGCTTTGATATCTTTTCATAGTTTAGGAGGATATTTCTCTGTCATCGAACGTTCTACCGTTTCTTTCAAGCCATATACACCAAAGAGTGGTTGTTAGAGAGTTAAACAAAATGATCTCTTTTTTTTTTTTTTTTTGTTTTTTTTTTTTTTTTTTTTTTTTTTTTTTTCCCCTCCAAACACGCTTGTAAAAAAAGGAGAGACTTTGATGATATAAGTTCTAGTGGAGCAGCAATCCCAATCTCTCCCAAATATATGTAGCATAAGAACAAGATAAGAACAGGTGGTCTATGTCTTCCTCATTTCTTCTACACATTACACACAAGTTTGGATTAAAATTCAAGTTTGGAAGCCTTTAGCTGTTGATCGTGTTGATGCATTTGTGAATAAGAGACCAGATAAATAATTTGCACTTTTTGAAAATGCAAGATCTCCACAAGTTTTTTGAAAGATGGCCGGATAAGAAATATTCATACCTACTGATGTAGATAGCATTTTTTGTAGATGCAACAGTGAAGATCTCATTTTTGTTTGGTTTCCACATAGGAGAATCATGGCCACTACCATGCATATGGCAGAAAGAGAGGATTTTAGTTCATCTTATTGTTATTTTATCTCTTTTCCTAAATATTGTTTAAACTAAACTTTGAAAGTATTCCAAAAATTAAACTATTTTCAGTCTTGTTATGTTTCAAAGCCAAACACTTCAAAAAAATAAATAAATAAATAAATAAACTCAAACACTTTTTATCAACTCATTATAACTTATATTATAATTACTCTTCGTTTGTCACTACTATATATATATTGACAAACAACAACCAAAAAGAAAAAATTAAAATCATTTATCTTTTCTGTCTTGTGATGTAAGGAAAAACATATTTGAGGGCATTATTGATTTAGAGGTTTATTTATAAAGTAATACCTTTAGTTTTTTAAAAGTTGACCCAGTCGTTGATCTTTTCTTGAAAGGAATGAGATAATGATATATGATTTTAGAATTTAGAATTTAGAATTTAATTACAAATTTACAAATTACATTAATATTATAACTTGGAAAGAGTCTCTAGAGTGGTGAATAAGCATTGTTTTTATTGACGCAGACTTGTTGACTTAGCCTACCAAGATATATAAGAGTTGAGGTGTCAGCATAAATTATTATTTGGCGTTTTTGTTTTCATTATTGGTGGCATTAAATAATATCAAAACGAGTTCCAGTTTTTCAGCATTAATATATATACACACACATAATTTTGTTTATCGAACAATCCACTTGAAGATCACTAATTAAAATCTATTATTCGCTACACTTTTTGTAGTATTTTATACTCTCAGTTGACCTTTTTTCATTCTATATTAATGGTGAAGAAATCACATTTGTATTCTTTAAAGTTCGAATTTGTTAGTATTTTAGCCCTAAAGCATTTAGACACTCCTCATTTGAACCTTTTTTATTAAGTAAAGCAAAGAAAAATGTTCGAACTCAAGAAAATATACATATGACAAGACACAACATTATCAATCCATGGAGGAATGTTCCTCATTCTAAACACCAAAGAGATTTATCGGACAAACATGACAAACCAAACCATGTGCAATAGAGCGGTGTTCTATTGAAAAGTTTTGGATATCATATTCTCATAGGCTTGGGCTTCATTAGTATAAAATGATACTCCACTTTTAATTAATTTGAATAAATTTTAGAGCATAGTAGAGATGAACACAGATTGAGAAATTAAGTTCAACCAAAGGAAAAGATTTTTCAA
>JBBPDI010100056.1:0-26508 GCA_037974545.1 Cucumis variabilis | reverse complement strand
GTTTCACCCCACGTTACGAGTTATGGACTGTCCGCGACGTGGGGCCTCATGACGTCGTGGAAAGGTCCCATAATATTTAATTAATTAAATATACTACGACGTGTGCTGGCGCTGCATCGCGGAACATCCTGTACGGTGATGTATCACTCAAAATGTCGCTAAAGGGTTGTTTACACCGACGTCCGTTAAAGCGACGTCCTTTTATACGTCGCAAAAAGTCTACAACTACAATGCCATCGCCCACATAGATGAATTTTTAAGCATCATTTGACGATCGGCTCCACAGGCAACCCTACATAGAAATACTTATGTGAGTAGTAGCACCAAAATCTACCCATCAAGTATCTGTAGGTATTGAAACTAAATTAACTTCAGGAAAAACCAAAGTAAGAAGTTTACCCTTCTTTACACGCCATGTGGCGTATTTGGGACAATTTTTCTTGAGATGACCTTTCCTTTTGCAGAAGAAACAAGGATTATTCGTAGCTTGTTTATTATTCTGCTGAGACGTCCTTTCTACAACATCTATAGGTTTCCTTTTCTTCTTGCCAAGTTAGTTACCAAGTGAGCACTTTTTGTCCTTTCTCTCTTAATCCCATCTTCTTCTTGCACACATTGTGAGATAAGCTCATTAATACTACATTTATTCTTCTAAGTATTATAACTTATCTTAATCTGAGTAAATTGTGCAGGAAGAGAGATAAATACTAGATGTACGAGTAAATTTTCATTTATCTTGATATCAAGTGTTTTAATTTACCAACGAGATTAGATATTTCCATAATGTACTCCCTTGTGTTTTCATTGTCCTTATACCTCATGGAAGTTAAAGTAGTCAAAAGACTACGTGCTTCCCCTTTTTCATTTTTAGCCAAATATTTTTCAATTTCGGCAAGGAACTTTTTGGCATTTTCACTTTCAGTGATATAACCCTGAAAAGCCTCTGGAATGGAGTGCCTAATAATCATCAGACTCAAGTGATTTGACCATTTCCACTTCTCAATATTAGCAATATTCGACTGTTCCTTCGTAGAATTAGGTTTATCGGTCCTTAATGCAAGGTCTAGATCCATACATCCAAAAAGTATCTCTATGCTTTCCTTCCGAATCTTGAAATTTGATCCATTCAACTTAGGGATTGAATAATTTAGATTTTCAGATATTTGAGCAAGAGTAACTAAAAAAAGAACAAGCAAATAGATTATATGTTCACAATTAATAGAGGCCATAAAATATGAGAAAATAATTTCACATATATGGTTGGTCCCTTTTACAAGAAGATACCTAGTACAACATTGATGTCTGACCTTTGGGTAGAGACATCAACGGAAAGCGGTACTCTCAACATAGTAATCAAAGTACTGATAGTAAACTCTGTAAAATAATTAGCCTTTCTTTGGACTTACTATTTTTCACATGAGATTATAACTATCACCTACTCATTACCACGCACATACTTGTAATTTGGCCAAATAATTATCTTTCTTTGGGCCGATAATTATTTGCATAAATCAATGAACATGCACATCCTATATTCTAAAATTAAACTAATCTAGATAACAAAGGCTACTTTGACAACATGTTATATTGACCAATTCAATTTAAAATATAAGACACAATAATAATAATTTTATTATTGTAAAAATGTGAATATCCCAAACTTGGTACATTAAAATACAATTAATGTAACATAAACATGTGAATATCGCAAAATTATTATTTAAATTCACAAGATGATCAACATGATCAAATTAAACATGAACTCACAACATGATCAATTAAACTTGAATTCACCACATGATTAATCAAATCTTGAATCTAGATCAATTAAACTTAAAACCGTAATATGATTAGTCAAATCTTGATCTAAAACAATTAGACTAAAAACCATAATATGATTAACAAAATCTTGAATCTAAAATAATTAAACTTAAAACCATAAGATAATTGACCGATCTTGAATCATGAACAATTAAACTTAATACCACGATATAATCAAATCTTGAATCAAGAAACATTAAACTTTGAAAGCACAATATGATTAATCAAATCTTGAATCAGGAATCATTAGACTTTAAAACCACGATATGATTAATCAAATCTTGAATTCAAAACCATTAAACTTTAAAACCACAACATGATTAATCAAATCTTGAATCAAGAACCATTAAACTTTAAAACCGCAACATGATTAATCAAATCTTGAATCAAGAACAATTAATCTTAAAACAAAAATATGATTAATCAAATCTTGAATCAAGAAATCAATAGAAAACAAACATGTTCCAACAATTTAACATGAAATTCATGCTATGATACCACTTGTTGGCATAAATACTTTAAATCTATATAATAGATTAACCCAAGATTATTCATGCCAAATTGTCAAGAATAAGTTACATACATAATTCCATTGATGATGGCTATAAAATGGTTGTTGCCTGATGGCTATAAAATGGCTATTGTCTTCCTCAACTAAATCCTGAATGCCTTTAGTGGGATCATTCACTTGATGGATTACAAAAAAGACTAAGTGCCTATTGTAATGACCCAATCTTTCGAACTTAACTGAGGTTGTTACTTGAATACTAGATTCAATCTTAACATCAAAATTAGATAAGTTTAAAAGAAATTTTCACAACGATAAGGAAAATTTATAAAAGGTTCGGGCCCAAATTAAAACAAAGTTTGAACGTTCAATTTAAATATCAAAAGAAGTTAAATCGCAAACAGAAAAACCTAACAGTCCCAACTACTAAGAAAAACAAACAAAACACCCATATGAATAAGTTCACATTAGTTCACCAGTACAATGCCATACTTTATTATCACCTACACCCAATCTAAACGTCAGTCAATAAGTTCACGTCCACACTTTATTCAAGCAAAGTCTACAATTGTCGTCATAACTATACCCATATATATATATATATGTATGTATGTATGTATTTCCAGTCAATCACAGTACACATTCAACATCAAGTCTACATCAATATATATACACATCATATCCAACATCCATATCTAATTCAGTGATAAACATGCAGTTAACATAATCTAAATCTATAGGCGAGTCCAGTAGTAGAGAATCCCTTACCTTAACTTTACTCTAATCCCCTTGGTTGGACCTAAGTTTGCCAAATAACCTAAACATAGGTAATTAGAAACCGATCACTTTCACAACCAATTTCATCCACTCAATTTGTTTTTTATACAACTTCAACAACTTACCCAAAATGTGAGGAGTTGAACCCAAACAACTTGTTTGAAATTCCAGGGATTTAGGTGCTGTCCATAATTTGCACCTTTAAGAAACATCATTCTAGCAAGTTAACCAACATAACGACTCAATATTTTTACAGTGTGGAACCAAGAATCCCACAAAAATCAAGTCTTACCCCAACTCACAACATGGATGTCTGATTCGTCGTTGCCAAAAGTAGAGTAGAGTAAGATGCTCGTTGACGACAGCGTTGTGAGGGGTGGAGACAAGTATAGATGATTCAAAACTGGAAAGAGGAACACACACGGTGGCGCGATGGCTGTGACTTGACGAAATCGATGACGAGGACTCACAGTTGGAAGACAGAGCCGTACGACAACATTGTGCGAGCGTGACGTCTGAGATTGACCATGGAGCGACGT
The DNA here is from genome assembly GCA_037974545.1 of Cucumis variabilis. Lineage (NCBI taxonomy): Eukaryota > Viridiplantae > Streptophyta > Magnoliopsida > Cucurbitales > Cucurbitaceae > Cucumis > Cucumis variabilis. The sequence goes on along the minus strand of JBBPDI010100056.1, from coordinate 22,863 downwards.
ACGCGGTGGGCTTGGCTTCAGATTTGGCTGAAAAGAAGGCACAGTGGGGTACGACTGGTGAAGGACGACGACGAACGAAGAAGAGAAGAGGAAAGGGCTGCGGCGGCGGCTGGGTCTTTGTCGGAGAAGAGGAGAAAAGAAAAGAAGAAGAAGAAGATGAGGGAGGGGGGGGAGGCGCGTGGGAGAAGGAAAATCTTTTTTTTTTAAATAATAATAATAATAATAATATATCATATCCATTCCAATCTCCTTTTTCCTCCATAACTTCTTCTCTTTCCCACTAAAAAAATTTCATTTTCCAACTAATTGAAATAACATAACACCCAACAATTTAAAAAAAAAAAGAAACTTTCCATAAAAGGTAATTTGATTTAAAAAAAATAGAATACCTTAGGATTCGGGGTGTTACACTTATTGGTTTGGTATATTGGAGATCATAGCCCTAAGTCTCTTTATATACCAGTTCAATTAGGATCCCCATTAATTCCTAATCTAGGAAATGTTTCTACTCATTTAATCCATACTCAATTAGGAATCTTGGGCCTTAATTAAATAGATCACATAATAGGTCTAATTTAATAAAATAACCCAATGTGATAAATTATTAATTTACATACATAGCTCATACTTTAATTAGACGTATTTTTTAAATATGTCTAACAATATCCCACTTGGGCTATGTTTGTTTTCCTGATATAACTAAATCACATAAACCTTAAGCGCGCATAAACATGTTATTTTAATAATAGAATTCTTCTTTGGTTCAATTTAGTTCATCTCTTGCATCAAAATGGAACCAAGGCGACTTTTGTCACTTTTCTTGTAACTAAACCTTCCTTGATCACCAATTCCAATACATTCAATGAGATAGATCAAGTATGGATGGATAACATGGAAACTACATGCAAAGTGATCTATATCATGCATGTTTCCAACTGATCCAAATGCTTTAGTGAGATCATTCTAAAATAAAAAACTTTATGTTAAACCACATTTGCAAAACTGTATGCATGATAAATAAGTTCAGATAATAAAACATAAACCATCAACTTTATTCTATTTAGAAAACAACAAATTAAGGTTAGAAAACATCTTTAATAACAAACTCCCACTACACCATGGAATCAGAAAATTGACTAACACCAATATATGACAAACATGCTCATGGAAAACTTCAGTGGTGGACTTTTAGTCAATGGATCTGTCACAAGGGAGTTTGTTCTTTATGTATTCTATCAAAATTTGACCACTTTGAACTCTTTCTTTCACAACTAGAAGCTTTATGTCTACATGCTTTGATTTTGTATTGCTTTTGTTGTTATGTGGAATACATTATTGCTGAATTATTGTCACAAAATAATTTTATTAGTCTTTGCCAATTATTATTTGCAGTCTAATGACAAGAGTTTGCAACCATATTTCATGACTAGATGCCTCATAACATGCTATAAATTTCACATCTATGGTAGAAGAAGCCATAAGTGTTTATTTAACACTTTTCCAAAATATAACTCCTTCATCCATCATGAAGTTATAGCCTTAAGTGGATCACAAATCCTATTCAATCTAGAAATAGGCATCTATCCATTTAATTCATACTCAATTAGGAATCTTGGGCCTTAATTAAATAGATCACATAATAGGCCTAATTTAATAAATAATTCAATATGATAAATTATTAATTTACATACATAACCCATACTTTAATTAGACGTATTATTTAAATATGTCTAATAAGTTATGCTTTTTCTTAGAGTGTAGAGGCACTTTGAATGAAACGCAAGCACGTGGCTACACTGTGACAATTATGATCAGAGCGTAGTTGCACTTCCCATCCCTGTAAATATTTTGCTTGTTTTTAGGGAAAATGTGTGGGAAAATAAAGAAAGAATGTGAAGATTGTAGACAGAAAGAGATGGAGAATTAGCCACCTATCTCCTTTCCTTCCTTCCTTATATTTTTAGCGTAGGAATTTTATTTTCTTTATGTTACTACAAGAAATTGAGTTTTAGTGGCGTACAAAAAATGTTACTTAAATGGAAAAAAGGACACTAAAAGTATTAGTCACACTGTGACGTGCGTTAATATGACTGTTGTAGTATTCATGTAGCTAAAAGTTTTCGTGACGCAACAAATGTGCTCTGTAAAATGTGTACTTTTACAAACATTTGCGTGTTATAAATGTTTACTTTCAGTAACATATTTGTTGTCACTATTTATTTTTTATAGTGACATAGTACATTCGTCTCTAAAGGTTAATTTATGACCATTACAAACGTTTTTTACAACATATTAAAATCAAAATTTAGTGCCACTGAAAATTCTTACGTTTTTTTAGTTTAGAAAATCAATGATTTTTCAACGTTATTGAAAGTGCTATTAAAAGTATTTTATTAAATAAAAAAGTTTAATAATATCCAATGTACTATATAAACCTATTATAAAATGTCAAATATAATAATCTTAGGAACTATCACTAGGCAACATGCAATATCACCAACTTCATCACAAGAAGTATGTGTCAAGAAGCTTTGACAATTTCACAAAGTGTTCGAGTAATGTCAACCTATGTAATATGTATGGAGTTACGCATCAAGTAAATGGATGTACAAAGTTAGTTATAAACACTAGGTATCATCAGTTTGCATATACCAATCATTCGTGCAAAAGTAGTGTGAATAACAAAAATAAATAAAATTGAACCATGAGAAAAATTATCCTTGTTCCTAATCGATCCCTAAGGGTCTAACAATTTTCGTAACCACGTTGTAGGGTTTACGGAAATTGCTAAAAATAACATTGTAGACTCAAACCAGGCAAAAAAGTGAAGTAAACATACTTGTATATTTGAATGCTAAATCAACCGCACAAGTCATCACTGGTTCATAAATTTCCACGTTGCTTTTCATCGCTACAAAACAAACCAAACAGTTGGACAAAAGAGTAAGACAAACAAAAAGTAAGAAAAGATGGAATTAGCATTCAAGAATCAGGGGTGGAGATGACGTTAACCTTCAGCTTCAAAGATAGAAATCGTGGAGAGCCGAACCTGTCCCTCAAGAGTTTGGAAGTGGAGTCGTCTTCTTCCATTCCAGTTTCCATTGCAGAGCAGCGGCCGATTCTCCGCTTAATCATTGGTAGATGGTGCCCATGGGGTTGTCTTGAGGCATGGCGGGAGAGCGACAAATCCAATTCAAACATCTTTACGATTGTACTCAGCTTCGAACTACTCTCGACAACTTCTGTCACTCTTATACTAGCAAACTCTACCATAAGTTCTATCTTCGGGGGGGAGAGAGGACAATGGTGAAGACGAGATTTTCACAATCCTTAATAATTTTTGCGTACAGGTGGGTGTGGGTCGGTGTTCACATGGGTCACTAAAGAAACTGCAGTCATCTGTTCACTGTAGGTCATCGTCCACCATCGGAAAATAGGGATTTTATGGTTGCCGGCCAAAACTCGGACGTGGAGGGTAGGTTTTTGTGCTCGTGGAGATGGAGAGAAAGTGGGGGAGGGAGTGATATTTTGTTTTATTAATTATTTAATGAAAAGGGCTTGGGGGAAATTAAAAATAAAGGATGAAAATTTGGGAGTTTGGTAAAGTTTTTAGCAACATACATATTTGTTGCTAAAACTATTTAATGCTTATTGATGTTATTGTTATGTTATCAATTCTTTTAGTGGTGTGGATTAAAATTGTGTTGCTAATAGTAATATTTTGTGACACATTTTTTTGCGTTGCTTTTACTGAAAAAATTATTTGTGCCACTAAAACTTTGTCGCTGATCAATAATGAATTTCTTGGAGTATGTGTTTGCAACTTTAACTTAGAGGTAATTTCTCTTGTAATTTATCTATGGATTCTCAAGGTTAGATATTGTACCTTATAATTTTCTATATTGAATGATGCATTTCTTAAACTTATGCATATCTAGATATATTTTTTTGAATGAATTGACACTCTTACACTTGAATATATGTCTTTGCTATTTGATTTTTGGCTCGCACGTTTCATGTTGTTCGTCAACGTTAGAACAACCCAAATAGCAAATGTTATAACTTGTATGCTATGCTTTATATTGTTTCTAGGGTTGGTTATGCATGTTTTGATATAGTCCAGAAAAATTGGTTAGTTCATTAGGTGGTTCAGAGTAATTAACCAACCAATGAAAAAATCATTAATTGCAATCATGATCATAGGAGACATTACTGTTAGGCTTGGTTTACTGCCTGAATGAACAAAGGATTGAGTACGGATTGAAAGAGCTTGTCCATAGAGATCTCGAAACGCGTCTAAGCTGAATGAAAAGGTCTCACTAAGAACCCAATAAAATTTAGAATATGAAGTTTAATTAGGGCACTTACTTTAATTATTATCTAGGATGATACTTTGCTTAGGTCATTTTTAACTGGTTATCCGCCTTTGTAGAGGCTACTTAGAGTGCTCCAGATAAGTCGTTGATAACGCATATGCATTGAAATCAAGCTTCCGATTTATTGTTACACTCTAGGACCCGTGGTTTTAGTTTTATGCCTTTACTTTGCTAACTTTAGTTCACGTACATGCCACACCTCATCCATGTTCTAATTAGATAATTAACTAGTTGTTTCTATGTTGTTTGACCATGTGACCTTGCCACTATTGCTATGTCTTTATAGTAATAGTAGTAGAATTCGAGTTTAATTATACATTTATTTTATTGTTTGACTATGGAAAGAGGATCGACGACACCTCTATCTCTTGTTCCAACAAGTGTTGTCTTCTTTTGACAATAGATTGAACTCTCTTTGAGAAAAAATGAAAAAAAATACAATGACACATGCCAAAGAAAAGAAGTCTACAAAAAAAATGGAGAGACAAGTTACAAACTATGAACAAATTAGAATCCAATAAGACCTAACAAATGTCCAAACAAAAATACAGATTCTGATCAGTATCTAACTAGAGTCTAAAATAGCTAAAAAAAATCCCTTGCTTCTGATTCCCTGATCCATAGATTCTGATCTATCTTCAACCGACTAGTTAATCTTTATTAATAGTGCGTGTATGTGTATATATATATATAACATGCTAACTAGAAGTCTGTTACTGTATGTGTATAGGATAACTTGCATATATGATGTATACATTTGCTTTGTTTTAAATAAATCCATGATGGATTGGTCGAGTGGTTATTGGTTGGAGAAAATGAAGTGAATCTCTTGACAACTCCAATATCCTACTTGTTACCTTGAGAATCTAGTACTCTAGTCTAAGACGATAGTTCTGTAAAAATAGTACTTTAAGCTAGGATTGACAGCCATGTTATATACATTTCACGCATTTTTTCCCTTCTCAAATCCTGAATTTTTATTCTACTTTGGTCCTGACTTAATAACAGACATAAACTGAATAAAAGACTCTTGATCCTTATATGCACCCTCATTTCTCTCAAATTGTGTTGTGCACAACAATTCAAATGCTTAGAAGCATCCTCGAGTTTTTGATGGAGGAGGTAGTTGCAATCCATGAAGTGCACATATGTGCATAACTGTTGGGTGGGAAGATTGTATTGGCATGTCATGTTATAATAAAGCCAGAGGCAAATGGAGACAATGGTATTGGACAAGGTTATGTATTGTGTAATATTATATTACAAGAAATTAAAGTAGAACATCACATCAGCTATGTTTATTCATATGAAGTTTCATTTCTTTTCACTTCCCAAATATTAAATGCATATCTTCTTCTTCTCTCTCGCGTAACAAGGATATTAATTGAATTATTATGTTCAATACAAGTATATGAATGTGGGAAATTAAAAGCTACCTTGCTGATCATTTTTAGAAACTGCTTATATTAGTGTTTCAAGTTCATTTCAATTAAACTTGTGACCTAATTTCTCTGTTTGTTATATAAAAAAATATTATACTTGTGACCCAATCCCAATTTGTATCCATATTTATAAATGTTAGGTTTTAACAAAATTTTAAATAATTATTGTAAAAAAATTTAAAATAATTGGGCTTCAGCATGTCCTGATTTCTAGAATAATTAAAAATATTGACTATATTTTCAGAGGTCAGAGGGTGATCTTTTAATTTCATCGTACCTTCTATATAAACATTTGAACTTTAAGATAAAATCTACACAAAAAACACGTAAAGCAATAGAATGTTTACCCACTTAAATTTTAAAAAATCTATCAACTGCTTCCAAGAAACTTATAAATAACAAAAATGCCTAGTCATTTCTTTTCCTAGGCCTGCGACGCCTTGTAGATGGTTGGTTCTTTTGAGCTCTCTTGGGTTCCACTATTGACACAATCCACACAGGTTTTCTATAATGAAAAACAAGATATCCAATAAATATTCCAAATACAATCCCACGACCATACCCAATGAATACAGCTTTCACCCAAATCCCTTTTTCCAAACGAGCGACTTCTTCATCTTCATCTAACAGTTGAGATTTATGGTCCTTTTGATCTGTAGCACACTTTGTTAGAGGAAACCCACAGAGTCCAAGGTTTCCAAAGTAGGATGAATTCCAAAAAGTATCAAATTGTATGCCTTTAGGAATTGGTCCTGATAGCTGATTATGGGAGAGATTCAAATGGGACAGAAATGTAAGCCCAACCAACTGAGAAGGAATGTTACCACACAATTCATTTGAAGAAAGATCCAACCATTCCAAATTGTTCAAATTACCAAGTGATGTAGGAATCTCTTCTGTAAGCTTATTATGTGAAAGGTTTAAACCTACTAAAGACCTCAACATTCCAATTTCCTTTGGTATCTCTCCATTAAAATCATTACCGGAGAAATCAATAGTTCTCAATATCAAAAGAATAGTTTCCAATAACCTCTGTTCCAACCCTTTCATTGATATCACAATCGAAACTTTATAGTAAGATATGCCAAGATAAAGGTGGTTGTGTTTTTGGTTTTCTACTTCCTTGATGGCTCTCAAGTTGTTAAATAAATTGGTAGGCAATGGTCCAATGAAATAGTTGTGAGAGAGATCAATAATTCGTAGGTTTGAGAAAGAGTCTTTGTGGAAGGAATTGTTGATATGACCATAAAATCGATTGGATCGAAGGATGAGAACTTGCAAATTCAAAGTAGCTTTTAACCAAAGGAAAGTAACCTGTTAAAATAGAATATTAATAGAATTATATTTTAGGTTTATTGTTATCGATCTATATAAATTATACAAGAAAAAATAACTATGTAACATATATCTGTGTGATATTTAATTAATGTGATTAAATAATAAATAAAAAAGATGAAATTTAGGTGACGTATGAATATATATTTTTGGGTTAATAAAGTATTACGTAACCTGTTATGTTGTTATAACCGAGATCAAGAACTTGAAGATTTTCACAGTTCAACAATGATTGTGGCAATTCCCCTTGTATTTGGTTGTGACTCAAATCAAGGCTCCTCAGTTGACATCCTCTAGAATAAAATGTTGGAATTGTACCGCTAAAGTTGTTACCTTTTAAATCCAAAACCCTAAGAGAAGTAATGTTTGGAAGACACGATGGAATTGTTCCTCCACTCATTCGATTATTGGTCAAACTTAGGATTTTAAGATTATATGCAAAGCAAATTGAATGAGGGATTTGTCCAATAAAGTGATTTTCTGAAGCAATATAGTATTCAATACTTGTTGGTGGTATGGGAATAACTCCAGAAAAGTTGCTTTTCAATATCAAATAGCATAGATTAGTGAGGTTTGAAAGACAAGATGTAGTTCACCACTCAAGCTGTTGTTAGACAAATCAAGGTAAGTAAGGTTGGTGGCTTGGCATATTGAAGGATGGACATTTCCACCAACTTTGTTATTTGAAACACTGAATGTTTCCATTATTGATGGCAACAACATGGGAACAGGTAGCTTTTTAAACAAGTTGTGATCAAGACCAACTCTCTTCAGATTGGGCATAGCGAGGAGCACCTCTATTCCTGAGGACAATAAATCATAAGATAGATCTAGGTCTCTCAAACCCTCCAATTCAGAAAACCACTTGGGATTTTTTCTTATAATTTGATTGTAGGAAAGTTCTAGAAACTTCAAGTTCTTTTGATTTCTCAAAAAGTAGGGCATTTTTTTAAATTGAGGAATTTCATGATAAGTGTAAGATTGGAGGAGGTAGCAATGGTTGAGAGTATTGAAAGTTGCCTATTATTGGAAATGGAAAGGTCACGCAGACTTGTGATTCTCAACAACATGTCCATATTCAAAACCCCACCCAGATTATTGTAATCCAATATTAAGTTTGTAAGATTGAATTGCCTATAAATAGATTTTGAGATTTCACCTTGCAAGTTATTAGAACTTAAATCAAGAAACTCTAATGAGTTGGATCTAAAATCTCTCATGAAACTAGACAATTGGTTACTGGAGAGATCTAAGTGATTTGAGTTAGGCAATGAATATATCCAAGAAGGTATGACACCAGTGAACGAGTTAAATTCCAAGCTCAAATGAACAAGGTTTGGAAGGATGATATCTGAACAAACAATTGTAAATGAATTATAATTGGAAGATGAAATTTGTTGGGTGATGTTGAAAACACAATTGGTTACTAATTGACCCATGAAAGCATTAGAATGACTTTGCAAATTAGGAATTTCACCATTGAAATTGCAGTTACTAAGACGTAAGTAATTCAAAGCCTTGGCTTCACTAATGGAGTTGGGAATCCCTCCTGAAAAATTAGTTTGAGAAAGATCCAAAATCTGAAGAGATTTACTCCAATTAAACATGGGCAGATGTCCACTTAACCCAGGGTTACTATAAAGTTTCAAAAAGTTCAAATTTGGAAAACTAAGAATGTGGTCTGAAAAATTTTCAGACAACTTAGATAAAGAAAGATCGAGAGACACTAGAGAGAGAGAGAGATTGTTGAAAGAAGTGGGTGTAATGTCATAAAGATTTGTAAGTGCAAGCTTAAAATTCGTCAAATTGGTTAGGTTATGAACAAGTTGATTCATAACCACATTTGAAAAAGAGAGATAGTCAGTAGAAAGATTAAGAGAAACTGATTTAGACAAATAAGATATTTGTAATGGAACATGGCCTTGTAAGGAAGACCCAGAGAGATCCAAAACTCTCAAGTTGGTAAGCATTCCAAATTGAGGTGAAAATGGAGAGCCTGAAAAATCATTGCCAGAGAGATCCAAGGTTTTGAGGTGGGAGAGGGTGAAAATGGTGCTGTTGGGATGGAGAATTCCTTCGAGAAAACTGCAGCCAAGATGAAGACCAACAACATGGCCATCTCCTTCGTGGTCACACTCCACGCCGTCCCATGACGAGCAGCAATCTGTGTTCTTATTCCACGTGGAAGTTCGAAAATAAGCTTCCCATGGTTACATAGGTATTTTCGGAATGGGTTCATTTGGGAAAAGGCATTCTTGAATTCAAGTAATGCCAAACTTCGTTTAGGATCACAAAGTACATGATCATAAACATCATGATGTTGGGAATTCACAATAACTGAATTATTCGAGAGCTGGCCGAAAAGAAAGAGAAGAAAGAAGTAGCACATCATCATGACTTGTAATTCATACAACAATAAACCAATGCTAATGGAACGCAAACAATAAACAATTTCAAGATGAAAATGCTCTCTGTATATATACACATTTAAAAGGTTCCATATGTTTCTTCTAAAAAGAAACAAAAAGAAGAAGACTGAAGCTTGGCCATGATTTGGATGTATAAAGAAAAGTTAGAAAAATTGAGGTCCCTCCATTTATTATTTTTTAAAGATGTCCTTTATTTTAGTTTTTAGAAACAAAAATAATATATGTTTAGTAAGGAAAATTAAACATACTTCAAATATAATAAAATATCACAATCAATCTGTGATAGATATAATTACACTACTATTTATGTCTATCATGAATACAAATTGATACAGATAGTAGTTTATCTTGATTTATCTCTTGTTATGTTTTGAATATAATTAGACTACTATTTTTGTCTATCATGAATACAAATTGATACAGATAGTAGTTTATCTTGATTTATCTCTTGTTATGTTTTGAATGAAAGTGTTCAAAGATTTGGTTGAACATTATCGAACATAGAATGACCAATTTTTTTAATAAAAAGCATAACAAAATGGAGGAGATCACTACGCAGATTGATGTTATTGAGAGTAAGAAGGAGCATCGAAAACCTTTCAGATCCTGAGATCCCTCTTAGAATCTCTCTCAAAGCTGATCTTATAAACATTGTTTTGATGTAAGCTAGAAAATGGAGTCAACTTTGCAAAATAAATGGTAACACCCTTGGAAAGTTTAGTTTGAAGTTTAGTTAAGGTTATTGCTTTGTCAATTGGTTTCAATATAATCTTTCAACGTGTTAAATTTGTTAAGTTGCTGTATTTGGATATAAAATTGGTTGTTTTTTTTTTTCTTGTGGAGTTTGATTTATTACTTTGTTCACCTAATGTTTTCAAATTTTAATAACTAATAGTGGTAATTAATTGTTCAACTTAACATCGTTTTCAGATCATGTTGAAGATTTGAAGGTGCATTTAAAGTTTGAACGTGAGAGCTTTAGTGTCACAACAAGAGACTCAAGTGAAATACTTGTGTACTTATTGTGAAACTATCAATATTTAATGGAGGATATATCCACTATTATGTTTTCTTTCTTTAAAATGTTGTGTGTTATGGAATGACTTTATATATGGAATGTTCATTGTTTCAATATTAATTGTTCTCCAGATTTTGGCTTGATTAACTTAATGGTTGAAATATTAGGTTATGTGAAGACAACTAAAAGAAAATTTAATAAGCTCAAAAAACTTCAGACGAGTTAGAACTATAGGAAGATGTCATCGGAAGATACATAATCTCCCAACGGGGTCGTCGGAAGATTCAACGGGAATTATTTGGTCATTTTTGTCAACATCTACAGTATTAACGTGCCAAAAAATAACATCAGCTGATACAATCCCGACGGTATAATACCAGACGTGAGGAGATATTAACTGTCAATGGCGTATTTACACTTTCGGCAGTTGTGCTATATATTTAATTAATTATGTCGGTCTTCTACTTGTGGATTTAGTATTTCAACTCATTTTTCTTTCGACCACACTGCCGACGGTTTTTTTTTTCCGTCGGTTTATTGCTAAATAAATTATCACTATTTTGTACGCACGAATTAATCACAAATCAAAAAAATAAAATAACAAAACCTCGCGTAGCATAAAGATACAAGAAAATAGCTTTTTTGTAGAGAGTAAGAAAACAACAGAAACAAAGAATTTAGACTCAACGTGATCTCATTGTTCTGTTAAGACCATTTTTGTTTTGTTTATGACACTCAAAATTTTAAGAACGATTATTCTGTTGAGAAAGGATATATTAGTTACATGTGAATGAAATACTTTTCAGTACTACAGAACTCGATAAATATTCAAAAGAATTGAGGTGGAAACGAAGTGTGTGAACATAAGAAAATATTTTGGATATCAATTACCCTTTACTTTCATGTAAAAGGTGGGAAGTAATGAATGAAAAATAAAGGAGCTGTAAAAGATGATATGAGATCTTGTTGTTGGTCTATGGAAAGGGGAAAAGAACCATAGCTTTATATACATAATTGCCTTTATACAAAAGAAAACACATTTATTTATGAAAACGAAAACCATTTTTGAAAACATATGTTTTCCTCTTTTTAACTTTTGTTATCATTTTTAAAGATGTTTTTAAATTGTAAAATGTGTTTTTTTTAAATATAACAAACCGACGAAACATTTACACCGTATAGAATAATTTTGAAAATAGAAAAAACCCACAGGTCCACAATGGATAATACAAAAGATACACAGGTCAACACACGATTCATTGGCCACACATGCGAGTGTACGTAATTCTTCTTCTAAATACTTATGATCCATGATCGTGTAGGAAATGATACAAGATCGTGTAGGAAATGATACACGATCGTGTAGGTAGTATTAACACCCACCACACACATGTGTACACAATTCTTCTTATAAACGATCATGATACGTGATCATGTAAGAAATGATACACACGATTGTTCAAATATTCATATACGATCTTGGTACATGATCTTGAACGAAGATTGTTTAGATATTGGTACACAATCGTTTAGATCTTGGTATACGATTGTGTACCAATATCTAAATGATCGTGCAGCAAATCTAAGCGACCTTGGTTCACGATCGTGTCCCAAGATCATTTATATTTAGTACAAAAGATCGTGCACCAAGATCTCTAAATGATTTGTGTTCAAGATCGAGTACCAAGGTCTTTTATATTTGGCACATGATCTTGAACCAAGATCATTTAGATCTTAAAGATGAAATATATGAGGGATGACGAAGATCGTTTACCAAGTGAGAATTTGAAGAAGTGAAAAGAAAGAAAAAATTATGAGAGATGACGAAGAAGGAAGAAATTCTAGAAGAAGAAATGAATAAATGAAGAAATCACAAACAAGAACAAGTGGAAATATGAATAAAAAGAAGTAATAATATGAATAAATTAATCACATGAACAGAAGATAAATAAATCACAAAGAAGAAAAAAAACTAAAAGTAAAAAATCGTCCATAATATTCAAGGACAAACCTGTAATTTGTGAAAATATCATGAACTTTTTAATTTCGTTACACGGACGGTAAATGTTTTGATGTTCGGTTATACTTATGAAAATTAAACTTATAAAAACAAAAAACTCAATTAAATTCCAAATATATTCATTTAAAAAAATGATTTATTATCAAACGACACTTAACAATTTAGAAAACCATTATAAAATTGGAAAAGAATATAAAACTAAATTATAAATGAAACATACTCATTTTTTTTAAATAATTCAAACTATCAAATCCTTTTCGTGTTGTCCATAAAATTGTTGATATGTTTGAAATATTTTTTATATTTAAAGAAAAAACTAAAATATCCTCGATATAAACAATTTTAAAATCTTTGAATTTTCTTTCACAGTTTTTTGAAATTTAAATGGAACATTTGGAAGCTCAAAAGGTATAACATTTTATTTGTATTGTCAAAACAAAATATTAAAAAATTAATTTGAATTTGTATTTATCTTTTTTTAATATATATTTGAATTTCCTAAAATGTTGATTTCATATCAATTTTTTAAAAATATTTTTCCATTTTCACTTGTTTAAATCTTGGTTATTAGGAATTATTCAATCAATTCCAATACTTTGTTTAAAGGTTTGTAATTAACTAATAACTTTGGAAGACCATGCTCTTGTTTAATTGTGTTATTGACATAGAAGATGACACATGCCCATGGATTTTTTAAAGGACTTATAGGATTTTTATCTAAATAGTTTTGGTGTTCTCAAAGTTAATTCTTCCCTTAAATGTTTGACTAAAAGAAATGTTTATGAAACAAAGATCTTTATAGCAAACATGAAATTTTGAAATTTTGAATTTGATATTTAATCTTTTTCTGTTGGCATCACTTAAGATTTAGATGGGTTTTTTTTCAAAATATTTTGTTTGAAGTAAACCTTTTTGAATGCAATTTTGATATGCTTGTGAATGTATCTAGAGCTTTTAATGTGATTTTGTAATCTTGGGTCAGACTAGGTCATGCTGGTATGCACAAGGTAGACATGCATGTGGGTGTGGACCGAGACGGGCATATAGGTATGGCTCTACTTGGGTGCATGATAACTTGTAGAAATACAAGTTATTATGGACTTTTAGGTAGAATAATGGAACCAAAACATGTAGTTTATGTTGTAAATACATAATTATTTCGAAATATATTTTACATAAGATTCATGCCTGCTTTACCCTGTTTTTAAGTGTCTAAACGGAGGATTACTAACAAAAGAATAAGTTGACAAATCAGAGGAACTCGTGCAAAGACTAGGTGAGAAGGCCAAATGATTATGCGAGAAGGGTTCACTAAAAAACAAAAATGGTAGATAGAATGATGTGACTTGACGAAAAGGACAACTTTTTTGGTGCTCACATGTTCAGAAAGATGGATTTTCCGTTGAAATCTGCATATTTGGAGCTCCATCACCATCAAGAAAGATAAGGTGAAACATTTGAACGGACCTACCAAACACCTAAATGGGCCAAAAATCTAGAAAGTTGGTGGCAAAGATTAGCCTTACCACCATTTGTAAAGCACATCTTCATCTTCTCCGGTTAGTCTATGGAGAGAAAGCTTGTAGTCTGAGGGAAGAAGATCTCATCCCCATCTCCCCCTAACTTGTAATATCTTTTCTTTCCTTTTCATTTTTACATTTTCTTACATTGTATGATGTTCATATTATACAATGGCCTACATTCTTTAATACAATGTATATTTATACTCTTTCCAATCCATCCATCTCTTTACTCTTCATTTGTCTTTGTGTATTAGTAGTTTAGGTTATGATTCATGCTTGATAAGAAGTTTTACTTATAATGCTTATAGTGTTGGCTGAGCTATTTTCATCACTTAGCATGTGTATGTCGTCAATTACCTGAGAGGGTAAGTAGCAAGGGTGTAGCTAACATGCAAAATGAAGAGTTTTCTCGACTTAGCGAGATAACTTCGTTCATTTATATCCCGAAAAGTGAACAAGTGTGGATAACAGGCGGCGAGAGGTTGCTATCCTTAAACTCGAAGTTTTATATGTAGTATAAGTAAACAATTTTAAATATATTACATTTTGCTAGGCTTAATCATTTGGATCACGAAAGCACACCAAGTGTGGCATTCAATGACTCTTAGAGGAGCACGTCTTAATCATAAGCTAGTTTAGTGAGCTATATCACATTGAGGTGGTCGTATAGCTTATTCGCCTAATAAGCTTAGACCTTTCTTCATCCTTTCAGCAACACAAGTTAGTGCACTCCCCATCTACATCTCCTTTTTTTATCAATAACCTCATTAAGTCACCTTTACAACATCTCTAGGATACTTAGATAGTTACAATTCTTTTTATATTCTTTTAACTCATCTGTCATAATGCCTAATTGACGAGTAAACTCTAAAACTAAACATTGATATCAATTCCCTGTGTTTGACCCTGTTTTATCAAGAAAAACCTATTGTTTCGCTTACACTTGGACAAGCAATAGGAAAACTTGTACAATGAGGACTTAGAAAGAGGTGGTGGGGACATTGGGAGCATTTTGCATGAAATGATAATGTCTACTCACATGCAATGAGGACTTAGAAATAGGTGGTGGGGACATTGAGTTACTAGAGTAATATGCATTTCCTTGAACCAGCCCCAAGGTCAACTGCATCTTTCGGCAAGTGATGTCAATGGATGCATTTAGTCACAAATGAAGTTGAACACTCCAAGATGCATGAATTTATGGATGTTTAATATGTTTAAAGGTGTCAAAAGAAGTGTCCCCATGCTTAGATTAGTGAGAATTATACTTTGACTAACTACGCGATAAGGACTAAAAACGATCATCTGGACATTGAAATGAATGATAGGGAGCAAAGACTTATTATGAGGAACAATCAAGACACGGAGAGTCATGTCACAGAAGATCAAGAAAGTTTAGGAGAAATGATGCAGCTGGGAAGGCTAGCACGCAATGAAACCACAACTTTTCCATCTTTTCTACAAATGCATTCATAAATTTTTGTGTATCATACTTGTAATTATCTATATTTATTTTATACATGTAAATTAGTTTTGAGTTGGTTATTCTTCTTAAGTGGGGAGCGCGATTTATCTCACAAAGTCTGTAGGCTATGAAGAAAGGATGCATGCAATGAAGCCATTCTACGAGAAGGTTTACGTCAAAATGCATTAAGCGTTAATCTTTTCACAGGCGTTTTAGAATTTGAATTTTAAAAAGAAATGATTATGTCGCCCATCGAGAAATGAACCATCTGTGTCAGGCTTTCACTTCACATTTATTGATGCATGACGTTAACCACATGGTAACCCAGGTTAAGAATGCCTATTTAAACCACCCGAAAACCCTGAATTCAAACTTTTTAGCGAAACACCATCTTCATTACAGCTTCAAGCAGCTGTATTCTCCGATCATCATAGTCTTAAATTGTATTTGTATTTTTTCTTCCATCCTATTTTATACCTTTCATTCTTTTCTCTTTGTTCTCTCAGTCACCTTGTTTGAGAGTACTTCCCTTATCAAAACTCTAAAGAAATTTCAAGTTACAAAGGATGGAGCAAGCCCATCCAATGTAGCAGTTGAGCATTCCTTGTCCTGTGGACTTGTGTCAGAACAAGGAAAAATGGAAGTACAATTTAAAACTATTACGATTAATGAAGTGAAAGTTCAGCTGCTAGAAGACCAATTTAAGCCACCCACTCGCCCTAGTATCTGGTGAGACATCAAAAAATGAGGAAAGGCGAGAAAGGTTAAAAAAAGAACAAGAAGAAAAAGAGAATGCTGAGGGAGAAAAGAAAAAAAAGAGAAGAACAGGAAAAGAAAGAACTAGAAGAGAGAAAAGTCAGAAAAGAAGAAAGAAGAGGAGAGGAGGAAAGAAGAAGAGAAAGAGAAAAAGGAGAAGGAAGAGAGAAAGAAGATGAAAAGAAAATGAAGGAAGAAGAGGCGAAGAAATCAGGTGAGAGGGTAAGGGGAGCACAAGACCCACTAGAAAGCACTTCTTTGCATGTTGCTGAAAATGGGAGGTTGGGGAAAGAGACCCATGAAAAGGTTGAAGAAGGGAAGTATGGGTCCTTGAAAACAAAGATAAAACCACATGGCACAAAAGTCATGAATGAAGGAAAGAAAGGAATAAAGTTGAGGGCGCAAGAAGAGATTCTCAACAAAATTGGTGAGGAAGCCCAAAAGAAAGAACAGGGCAAAGAAAAAGGAAAAGGAAGGATGTAGGAGGAAATTGCCATGGAGTTTGAGAAAGAAAACGACAAAGTTAATCCTTCAAAGGAAGAAGCGCTAAGTCGTAAGAAGAAGATGATCGACAAAATTTCAAAGAAATTCTCTGGAAAGAAGAAAAGATAAAGAAAACACCTCAGAAGGAGGATGAAGAAGACTAAGAGAGTGCTTCAGAAGAGCCACTCTCTGCCTCAGAGGGCAACAAACAACTCATGATAGAGAAGGGGATCTTTCCATACCCAGGAGAGTTTCTAGACTTTCTCGAGTCACCCACTAGAGAATTCAAGTGAAGAAGAGTTTTTCAAGGGTGATTACGATAACACGTGATGTAGTAAAGATGTTTTAAAAATGCTTTATTTGCGAAGAAGAACACTACACCATGGTCAAAGGGCAAAAAGTTGATTTTGGGTCGAATGCCATTAATGAGCTCTTCGGGTTGAAGGCGAACAAGATTGGACATGAAATCTTTAAGAACCCAAAAGCTCAAGACTTAGAGAGTTCGTTGAAGAAAGTGGCTTGGCTGACGACAAGGTGGGATATACACCAACAGGGAAGTATCAGATCTTCCCACACAATTTGACCACATAGGTTAGCATCTGACTAGTATTTATGAAAAAAAAGATCCTGCCTACTTGCTATGATAGCACCATCTCCATGGAAAGAGTAATGTATTGCACAATGAAGGAGATTACAGTGAAAATTAATGAGATAATAAGTGAGCACATCATTGCATGGGTCAAACATCCTTCAAGAGCAAGACCATTCCTACACTCAATTGAACAATTGTGTTTGAAGGCATGTCTGGTGTTAGAGAAGCTTCCTCAAGTGGAGGTAAAAGATGTAATCTGGACACCATCAATCCTTCACCGCGTCATAGCAATCCAGAAAAACAAAGAAAGGTCAAAACGCCTCAAAATCAAAGAAGGGTGTAAAGAAGTTGAAGAAGTGGATGCGGATGATGTTGAAGAAGAAGAAGAGGAAGATAATACCCCACTGAAATGCAAAAGGCAAGACAAGGAGGAGGCCTTAGGATCAAAGAAAGAAAAATCCTCTAAGGCCAATGTGTGACGCCCGAGATAAGGAGGGAGATATGAATGAACCGATACCACATCTGAATGAGAGAAATCCTGAGGACATGAAAGTAATGTTAAGAAAGACTTAAAAGAATTAAAAGTTAATACTTATACCAACAAGGTGCACCTTCCTTTTCGGTGGCTCGATCATAGGAACTTCAAAGTTAAGCGTGCTTAGCTTGAGGTAATTCTATGTTGGGTGACCTCCATACATGTGATTGAGGACAAAGCATGTTGAAAGGACTCGTGTTAGTTTGTGGGGATAAATTTCACTCTAATAAGCCTCTAAGTAAAGTAAGGATGATGTCGCTAGGTCGCAGAGGAATGATTACTTTATTCTCTGAGTCATAAAACCTATAGGCTTTATTTTTTTCAGCGTATCCTATAAAAATACATTCATAGGCTCTACTAGCTAGTTTTCTTCTTTTAGGATAAGGTGTTCTAAAATAGGCTAGATAACCCCAATTTCTAAAATATGAAAAATTCGATGTTTTATTTTTAAGGATTTCGTAAGGAGAAGTCTTACTGTTTGATTTAAGAATTCTATTAAGGACATAATTCACTATTTTAATTATTTCACTCCACCAAGATGGTGCAGCTTCTGACTCTAACAAGATAACAAATACTAACTCAGTTAGAATTCTATTCTTTCTTTTTGCTTTTCCATTCATTTCAGGAGAATAGAGTGTAGTTGTTTCGTGTATTAATCCTTTTGAGTTATAAAACTCATTGAAGGCAACTGAATCATATTCAACTCCTCTATCACTACTGTTGGGATTTATGTCCTAAAACTCGTAGATTATAAATATAATTCATTGACCGTTATTAATAAAATGTTATTATTTTAATAAATATTATTGATTATATTATTAGTTTTGTCTTAATAACTCAAATCCAATAAACTAACATCCCAAGCTAATTGATGAGTTTTGAATAGTATGCAGAGATATATAAGAATCAATGTTCAAGATCAGCTTAAAAGGTCTATAGTATTGGGATAAGGTTGGGTACCTTATCTTGGTAACACTATGGATACGACTCACTTTATATTTGCTACAAACGCAATGATCCAACGAGTTTATGTAGGTAACATGCGAGTGAGAGTAACCTATGCAACGAGTTTGTATAAGATCGAACAACAAAATAGTAAGCACTAGATGTAACTTCGTTAACTAGTTGTTAGGTTTCTATTTCACTAGGATGACCTAGGCAACTTAGTCGTAATCCTGAGTGTATTATGAACTCCTGTTCGTGAGGGACTGTTCTTTGATTTATACGGGTGAGAGTGGTCAGATTGCCTACTCAATATGCTTATCATTTTGGAGACAAGATCGAGTGGAGATCTAGAAACATAATTACACAAGATGAAATTCACTCATTCCCTACTTTAGGGTAAGTAGATGAGTGTTTCCTGAAATGATGTCTTTGGGACTTGAACAAAAGGCCCTACTCTCTCTATGGCACGAGAGGAGTTTCTATTTATCCATTGGACCATAAAGGTTGTTCATTAGAGGAGTACTAGTATTTAAGGATTAGAGAAAACCCAGAGGTAAAACGGTAAATTAATCGAGTTGGTGTTACAAACACTTGTGAAGGACTAACTTACTGTTATTGGTCTATATTAGTGGACATAGAAATATATCTACAGTGAGAAGAGTTCGGTTGTGAGTCTTTAGTGGAGTGCACACACAGTTAACAAATATTGATTAATGTGGTTAATGAGTTTAGCCAATTAATCTCATATCATTGTAGCTTCTTATCTGTAGGTCCATTAGGTTCCCTTCCTAGCTCGTAAAGAGTAATGAGATTTATTTATATTGGTTGTAATTTAAAATGTTCAAATTAACTTTGGAAATTAGTTTGATGTATTGTGATACATTATAGTGTAAAGTTTATATTTTAATCAAACTTTATTATATAAATTTAATTTTAGATATGATTCAAAATTAATTTATAAAAGTTCAAATATTAATTTAATGTAAATTGGATTCATATTAAAATTATTGGTTATGAGATAAATTTATATTTGAATATGATCCAAACTTCACTTAAGTTAAATATAAGATATTTAATTTAGTTATTAATTAATTGGAGAATTAATAAAACTATAAGATATTGAAGAGATATTCATTTAATAGGATTTAAATGAAATATTAATTGAATATGATTTGATTAATTATTAACTAATTGATTAATGATTAATTAATTAGTTGATTTGAAATTTCTATTAATTTAATATATTTTTTAAATTAATAGAATTTATGATTCTCTCCTACTCTTTTTTTACTCCATGAAGGAAAAAGAGTTATAAATACACAAAAGCAAATAGTTTTTCTTCAATTGATGATTTTGTTTTTTCTGCAAAATAGTTTCTCTTCAAAAAATTTTTCTCATCCCAATTGGTTGCCACAAACCAATCTCATCCTAGAGGATATGAAGGTCTCTGATTGGTGGTGTTCCCAATTTAATGGATTGTAGATTCAAAGACATCAATCAGAGTAAGTGCTCTGAATCTTTTAATTTAAAAGCCTACTTAGTTTTTTTTTATTTAGAATTTTGATTCTAAAATATTGTCAATGTACTGGTATTTTGGGATTTCTAAATTAAATTGAGGAATGATTCTGTAAAATCTTTTGCTACCAAAGGCTTTTATCCCTTCAACTACGAAGTCTCTTAATGTTTTTGTTAAATTGGTTTTCTATTTCAACTACAAACACCTTAAACATGTCAAATGCATCATTTTTATTTTTAAGCAGGTAAATAAAAGTGTAGTCGAAACAGTCATCTATAAAGGTTATAATATACCTTTTACTGTTCCTAGTTAGTATGCCATTAAATTCACATAAATTAGAATGTATTAATTTGAGAGGATATGTTATCCTAGTTACAGATTTATGCGAAGTCTTAGTTATTTTAGCTTGACTACAACATGCACATTTCTCGAAGTCATGCAAAGATAACTTAGGAATAAAATCCAACCTACTCATGTTGCTAATTAGTCTTTAATTAACATGACAGAGTCTAGCATGCCAAACATTAAAAGATGACAACATATAAGTGGAAGATAAATTCTTATTCATTTCTAAATTCAGTTTAAGCATGTCTTCTGTCTCGTAGCCCTTTTCCACAAATACATTGTTTTTAGGTAAAGTAAATAAATGTGATCCTATGGTTTGCGACAAGCCAACTTTGTTGAGGAGATATCCGAAGACCAAATTCTTTTAAATTTTAGACATGTGAAGAACTTCCTTCAGCACAAGAGTTTTGCAAGATGTGAATTTTAGTTATATTTCTCCAACGTCGGCCACCTTAGTCGTGTGATTATCCCCTAAAAGGATATTCTCATCCTTAATCTCATTATATTTCCTAAACAAACTACGGTCATGTCATGCAGACATGGTGAGAAGCACCAGTGTCTAGCCACCAACCTTCAGACCCCCCAATTATATTAACTTCAGTAATCATGGCTACAAATTCTTCTTCTACTAGGTTCACCTGGGTAGTAGGGCGATTATCAATCCTACAGTTCCTAGCTAAGTGTCCAGGTTTATTACAATTGTAACAAAATTTGTACCATACTTTTGGACTGAGGTTTATGCGGGTTGTTCTATTTGTTTGCTCCACATTTCATCATGTTTCCCTTAGCTTCATATTCGATTTTAGCACTGCGTTTGACTTCTTTATGGGAATTGCATTCACCTCTTTCTTTTAGTCATGTCTTCTCGCCTCTTCCTGTATCCTTAGTTGCGTGATGAGGCTTTTTATGGAGAAGTCCTTGGTTTTGTGCCTTAGAGTATTTTTTGAATCCTTCTATAGAGGAGGTAATTTATCAATACTATAACTCGAAATTGATCGTCAAGTAACATACCTTCGTTTATAATTACATGTGCTATCTTCTAAATTTTATGTGACTGAGCCTCCACTGATCTGTCACCAGTCATTTGATAATGCAGATATTAGCTTACCGCGTAGTTTTTTTATCCAACTTCCTTAGGGTCGTATTTCATTTATAATGCGTCCCAAACTTCTTTCGCGGTAGATATTGTAATATAATAATCATATAGCTCATCAGTAAGACCATCAAGTATTAAATTTTTACTTATAAAATTGGTCTCTGTCCACGAGGTATGAGTCTTGACTTGCTCCTTAGTTAAATTGGACTCTGGGATTTTTGGCTCTTCAGAGGTACATGCGGTAGCCACCTTCTTAAATGTAAGGAAGAACATGATCTTTTGTTTCCACCTCTTGAAATTTGCTCCTTCAAAACAAAAAGAACAGTTGAGATTAGAGAAACTCAAATCTCCTTGGAATGTAACGACCCAACTATTTTAACCAAGTCAAAGTCATTAAATTCAACGAAAGACCTTGATTTACACAAAATACTAAATTCATTTGAAATTGTACTTTCAAAGAAAACAAATCTAAGTTCGGGCCCTATTTTAAATAATAAACATTTCTAAATAAAAGCTTATAAGAAAACAACAACATGTTCTAAACAGTCTTAAATCCAAAAGAAACAATAAAACATAAGCGGAAGCAAATTTTAACGACATTCCCTATGGAATTCACGCCTCCTTCTTGCCTCTCGTCGGTTTGCCTCCCTTTTTGTCTTTGCCTAAAAAACATTAAACATAAAAGGGTGAGTACAACATACTTAGTAAGAGACCCGCTACTGGTCCCGTTAGGGGAAAAATAAATTATTAACTTCCTAATGGGGTACCCTACACAATCTCAGTCTTGTGATCCCGTAGGATACACACATCAGTCTCGTGCTCCCCAAGGATGCACATATCAGTCTAGTATTCTGCAGAAACACATATCAGTCTAGGACTCCCGAAGGATGCACATATCAGTCTAGTGCTCCCGAAGGATGCACAATAGGTGGTGATCCCATAGGACACCTGCAAGGTAACTACCCAATAGGAAACTAATAATTTTCC
>JBBPDI010100050.1:0-10795 GCA_037974545.1 Cucumis variabilis | reverse complement strand
TGTGTGGAAGGAATTCAGGTCAAGCAATCATCATCATTTTAAGAAATTTAGTGACCCTGAACAAGCACGAGCAAACCATCCCCCGAGATTGGTCAATCGGGTGGAAGATTGACACTTTCTATGTGACCACTACATCATTTGACAATTTCAGGTAATTATTTATATACTGTTATGTTACAATATTTTATTTCTTTAAAAGTATATAATGTTTTCATTGTCTTTTTTGGAATGTAGGAGCAATCAGACATGTGTAAGGCTGTCAGCGCTCGACAGCCTTACAACCATAGGAGCAGCACAAAGTTATTTCTTTAGAGACAGGCAGAGCTCACTGAGATGCACGGTTGTCCTATAGATCGTGTCGAGTTGTTCAAAGAAACGCACGCTAGTAGTAGTGGCGAGTTTATTTCACCTGCTGTAGAGGACGCTTTCGTAAGTTTTAGAAAATTTTATATTTGATTTATAATACTTTTATTTATTCTATGTTTTGAAGTCTGATAAGATCTCAAACTTACATAAGGTTCTGTTTTGTGCAGAATCAGATGATGGATCTATAGTCTCAGTTCGTCCCAAAGGATTCTGAACCACTAACTGAGGACGAGATATACGAGACTGTTTTGGGTAGACAACCGGACTACTCAAAAGGTCTTGGTTGGGGCCCGAAACCCAAGTATAGGACCGTCGCTTCATCTTCTTCTTTCAGTACGTATGACTACCAGGCACACGTAGCAGAGGTTTGCGAACTCAAAGCGAGCCTTGACAATGTTAACCGAATGCTCCAAGAACAACACCTGAGGGAGAAGGAGCGAGATCGCAAAAATGACAGAGAGAGATCGCCAAATGGCGGACCATGCACGACAAATGAAAGAGATGAAGAAGATGCTTGAGGAGACGAGTCGAGCACAGAGAGGCCCGTGATCGTGCATGCATGGGTACGTACTTTTCAATAATATATAATTTGTTTAACTTTCCATATATGATATTTTAACAATACTTTCTTATTATTTGTAGGTTTGGCGTCCATTGCATTAGATTTTAGGTTTTCCAGTATTAGATTTTAGGTTTCTTTCCTTTTCTTAATGTAATGTTTTCAATTATGTAATTAATTTTTTGTATCTCGAACATATTAATTCATGTATCGTTTGATTTTATTAATGAATGTTATTTTTATTTCAATCACGTTACTTATTTTATTTAATAGGGAACCAATGAATAACAAAATTAAATTATATTAAAATTAATAAATAATAATAATAATAATAATAATTAATTTTTTTTAAAAAAGAGGGTTTTGCGACGCAGATGATTCGCGCATCGCAGAAGGTTTTCGAGACGCCGACGTTGCAGAAGGTTTCCTCGACGTCGACGTCTCAGAAACGTTTTACGACGTGTGCATCACGGAAAGCTTTCCCAACGCACACGTCGCGGTTGCCTTCCATGACGCATGGTGTCATGTGCGAAACTTTCTGTGACGTGGTACATATTGGATGTCACGACGTGGATGTCAACGTGCCCCACGACGTGGCCATAACCTATTGCGATGTGGAATGGCATATACGGCGATGTGAGACGGCTTCGGGGAAAGTTGACTTTATTGTAGTGACCACATTGGCCAATGTTTCATTGGCAGTTTTTTTCGGACGTTGTTGTCAATGCTTGACTTGCATTGTAATCGTGGCCAATGCGTTTATGTATCCTTCGTTGATGTTTTTATGTGTCGTTCATTCCCAAGTTTCTTGTAGTGCCGTACAACTCAAAGGACAATCCCTCACGAATAGGAGTTCATAATACACTCAGAATTAAGACTAAGTTACCAAGGTCATCCTAATGAAATAGAAACCTAATTAGTTAACGGAGTTACATCTAGTGGTTACTATTTTGCGGTCCGATCTTAGGCAAACTCATTGCATAGGATACTCTCACTCGCATGTCTCCTACATGAACGCGTTGGATCATTGCGTTTATATAAAATACAAAGTGAGCTTTATCCATAGTGTGCCAGGTTAAGGTACCCAACCCTTATCCCTATACTATAGACCTTTTAAGGCGATCTCGAACATTGATCCTTGTATATCTCTACATACTGTTCAAGACTCATCAAACAACTTAAGATGTTAGTTTATTGGATTTAAGTTATTGAGACAAAACTAATAATATAATCAATAACATTTATTAAAATTATAATAATGACATAACGATCAATGGATCCAATCTATGAGTTTTAGGACATAAATCCCAACACCCTTCATTCGATGAGCTCATGCGCTCGTTGAATAAACGACTTGGCATCGCTATTATGACTGGAGGACTGCTTCGCTCTAGCAGCTATATTTTTTGATGATTGGTCCTACATACAAACAATATCAAAATGGTTCATAAAAAAATGAACTACCTTTTGATAACATTAATAAGTTCTAAATCACCTAAAATTGTTGGATAAGGTAGTGGTCGTATAGTAAGTGTCAATCTTCCACACGATTCTTCAATCTGGGGTGGGCTGGGACGTGCCTATTAAGGATCACTAAACTTCTTGAAATGGCGATGGTTCTACCTGCTGAACTCCTCTCAGGTGATGAACATCTGATGCTCAACAAACTGATTAAGTGCTGGATCTATGAAATCCAACTTGAAGAATTGTTACAAAAGAAATGTACACATGGGTTAGGATTATATATACATGCGGTAGGTAATTAACATATATGTAAGCGTGATTTTAAAACTTACCCGTAAAGAGCCATTCACGAGCTCGATATAATTTGTTGTAATATTGGTTCACTTAAGAAAGTGAACTGGAAAAGTGTTCCACGTTACCACGTTGATGGTACAGCTGAAGCGAACGACGTGTTGAGAGATCGACTTATCTTGTTCTAGAGTGATCGATATGGGGATCTTCCTATTTTGTGCAACATATTGCTCCAGCTCCAGGTTCCTCAAGTGCTCGTGTCTTCTAGGAATGCGAGCTGTTGCAGAGCTCTATACATATACATACAATAATACATAATTCCTAAACCCTAAACCCTAAACATACAATATACATACATTAATACACATACAATATCCAACATCCAATATACATACAAAATGCATCATTTTTACTACTAGAGATGATGAACTAAGGCAATGAAGAAAGGGGGTTGGTGCACGGCAACAGACGACGATGATAGACGGTTAATGCGGCAACTCGATCTCTCTCTCTCTCATCTTTCTCTTTCATTTTTTCTTTTCATTTATGTTCTGTGTTCATAGAATACAAAACTAAAATAACAAAGGTTCTCGTGACGCACCACAAAAACGTTGCAAGAACCCACTTCTAACGATGCAGTAAGTGGCTGCATCATTAGAAGCTATTCTAATGTCGACATCGTCACTTATGACGTCAACATTACCATTTCAAAATCAATCAAATCGTCAGACTTTTAGCGACGTCAACAACTACAACATCGGCAAAAGAGTTTGTCATAATGACTCAAAGGTTAGATCTTTGCCGATGTGGTCAACGTGCATCATCGTAGATAGACCAATGACGGCCAACTTCAGTAGACGTCACAAGAGATCTGCCATTTTAACAATATTTTAGGGCTTCGCCGACACCATCCTTCACGCGTCACCGTTAGTGGACAAATGGCGATGTGGTCATGGATGGCATCGTGGGGAACTAAATAATATTTTAAAATAAAAAGCTTTCCATGACGTTGTGATACGTTGCATCACTATTTCCCCCATCTTTTGTGACGTCTTCTTCTTATGTCAATAATGAAAACTAATGCCGATATTGATTCAACTGCATTGGCAAAAAGCTTTTCTTCTAACGTTCGTTATCTCAACGTCATTTTTTGGTGTCGACAAATCTTCGATTTTTTGTAGTGATAGTTCGTGTTTTGACAGTAGATTATTTTAGTTTTAGTTATAGTAGTATGCCTTTGAGACTTATATTTTTACAGCAAATATATATTTTTCTTTTCTCAATCCTTTAACAAAATTCAAACTATTTTATCATAAATACAAATATTTGGTATATCAAGTGTGTATCAAATGTATATCATAAGTGTATGAAGTGTACAAAAGTGAATATCAGGTGTCTTAAGTGCATATTAAGCATCTCACGTGGGTTGAGCTCTTTTATCATTTTTGAAAAACTAAAGAAGTTTGTACAATGGACCTAATTGTTTAAACTTATTTTGTGAGACATACAAGAAACCTTAAAAATAATATTTTTGTAAATTGAACTTTTTTTTAAAAAAGATCAAAGGGTAACTTGAGAAAATTAGTCTTTAGTACATTTTAATTTTAGACATGAATGTATTGGTTAGTATTAGATATAAAGAAGTTATTTAGCTGGTTGGTAGTTAGCTCATTTAGTTTTATTGTTAGTTATTCATCAATTATTTTTCTTTCACCGTTGTATAAATATTCATTGATGGAAATTATCAATACAAGTCAAATCACTTTCTCTGGCATTTACTTTAATATGGTATCAGAGCAATAAGCTTACTTTTTTCTTTCCTTCCCGTCAGACCATGACTTCCAATCCTAACTTTTCGATTCTTGAAGATCCTCCAACATCTAGCAGTATCTACGCCGGTATCAACTAGCTAAAATAACTTCTTTGAGGGTAGATTAATAGTAAACTACTTTGTTTTAGATATAATAATTAAAATAAACGCACTATTAAACCACAGTTTTTTATAATGTGTAGTTGTTTAAATAATGGTTTAACATGTACTTACTTATTTGTTCTGGATTAATTACAAAGTGTAAGGAAATAGTTTTTTTTTTTTTTTCAAGTTAATAAAATTCAACAACCATATAAAAAAAAAAAAGAGAAAAATAATTAGCCAAAAGTGACGCTCTTCAAAGGAAGAAAACAACACCAAAAGACACTTGACGACCAAAATGATGAGCAACGAGGAGGCTCCACCTTGGGGCAATGGGCAAATGATACTGCTCGTCATTTTTGAGAAATCCTTCAAATTTTATCAACCACGTTAGATAGATCTTAGTAAGATCAGTTGACTCATGTTTAACAATGAAACAACTTTGAAAGTGTCCAATTCCAGAAGCAGAAAAGGGTGTAGAGGGGCTAAGTTCTCCGATAAGCATTTAATACCCTTCACAGATAACATTGGCCTCACAACTTTATATAATCCAAATTTTCGAGGAAAGAGAAAGATCCTCAAGGGAGAGAGCTCTAAGGAACATCACTCGTTGGGCTGTGTTTCCAAGGCACAGGAATCAGAGGCGAAATAGTTCAAAGAAACATCAACAATACTGAAAATTGATCTTAGGAGATAAGCAACAGAAGCCTTCGATTACCATTACCCTTGACATCATTTATTGATCGAAAGATGTCCAGGTTTTCGATCAAACCAAATAATTATTCTGTTCTCACATTAATTTTGTAATATTTATAGTAATAGATCGATCCACAGAAGACCTAACGATTTTTTCTTAAAATCCACTTGTTGGAAGGTAATTAACCAATGGTGTGTGTGTGAAGGAGAGGATTGTTGAATGAGAACTAATTTAGATTAAATTGAAGAAAAACATTAACAACACAAATTGAAAGTCTCAAACATTATAAAATTTTATTTTTGTTTTTATTTAATGTTATTATTGTTTTTTGCTTTTTTTTTTAATAAAAATTTTTTTAAGTACAACTTAAAAGTGGAGAGAGATTTGAAACTAAAACCTTGAGTCTTTAGAAACATACAGATGTTAGTTATGCTAAACTTATGTTAGTAATAATTAATGTTATTACTAATAAGGATTGATACTATTTACTACTAGTAATAATTCATTAATAGAGTGAAATCATTAACTTTTAATAATATCTAGTAGTTTTTAAATTTCAATTTTTATGTTTGTAATTTCAATTTTTTTTATCAAACATAAAATTCAAAATTCAAAATTTTATTAAAAAAAGTTTATCTTATACATCTAATTGATCATACTATATAAAAATGGAAATTTTTGAAAACATACTAAACACAAAAGGGGCTATAGACAAAATTAAAAAGATAAATATTTATTTAAATATTTGTGAAAGCAATAGTATTAATTATTAAAAGTTATATTAAATAATGAAGGATTGGGTGAATGGAATGTGGTGAGAAAATTGATTTAAAAAGAAACGAAGAAAAGTATGTGATGCAATTAGTAATTATTATTAATTTTAAGGTAGGAGACAACGTCAACATGGCCACGTCATCTTAAAGAGAAAAAAAGAAAAAGTTGAAGCTCGAAAAAGGAGAAAAAAGAGCTCAATTCAAAAATGACCGACGGCTGCATTGACCGTCAAGCTATGGGGTTCGGTGGGCCCTTATACTGCTAACACATCAAGTACACGTCATTTTGGCCGTCTCTCTCTCTCAGTCAGACCAAACAACGCGTTTTTTGTTCTTTTCTCTTTTATAGCTAAATACTACGATAACGACGTCGTTTTTCTGATAACGCGTATTTTAAAAAACAGAATAACTGAAGACCACAAAAGTTGAAAATACCGATTTCTGTTTTTGCTTCTTGCTTTTTCTCTCTTTTAAATTCTGGTTTTAAGTTTTTGTTTATTAATACAAAAAAAAAAAAATCCTTTATTTTTTTTGGTACATTTGAAAAATAGTAAAATATATATATATATATATGAACATTTTTTAAAATAATAAAATAAATTAAAATATTTATGAACTATAACAAAATTTTAAATTCTATCAATGATAGACTTCTATCACTATAATATCAATAACTATCAGTGATAGAATTTGCTAAAAGTGGTAAATATTTTAAAAAATTTGCTATTTTTGAAATTTTTTAAAAAAAAATACTAAATTAAAATTTTGTATATTTTCAATTTTTATATTCTAATTTAAATATTTTACTATAAGTTGTTTTCTAGAAAAATATTATTATTTAGATTGTAAGATATTTTTTTATTATAAATTATTGATAAAAATTTGCAGAAAAACTTCTCACGAAAATATTGAATCATTGAAAAAAAAAGAAAAAAAAAGCCTAAACACAAGGTAAAAATGAATATAACTCACCTTTTGTAATATCAAATCGAA
Organism: Cucumis variabilis; assembly: GCA_037974545.1. NCBI lineage: Eukaryota > Viridiplantae > Streptophyta > Magnoliopsida > Cucurbitales > Cucurbitaceae > Cucumis > Cucumis variabilis. The sequence goes on along the minus strand of JBBPDI010100050.1, from coordinate 3,740 downwards.
AATTAGACATTCGATTCTTCATCTCACATGTGTTCAGGAAAAAACAATTTAATTCAACCCTAAGGTAAAATTAGCTATAAATAAGTAAACAAATTATTAGTAGGGTACAGAAAATTTTTTTATATAATTATTATTTAGTATTATTATATAATTTATAATACATTACATAATACATACTACATTCTAAAAATGAATTGAGTTTAATTATAACATGAAATATGTATTTTTTTTAAAATATTTTTATATGTATTTAATATAATTCTACAGTTTAAAATGTCAAATTCAAATTCTAGATACAATAAAATTATAAAAATATTTATTTTAGAGTTTGCATGATTTATATTTCAGAATCTAAAAACGATTTTAAAAAACAGAATTAAAATTGTCTATCAAACATTGAACTTAGTGACAAATCTGAAAACATGAAAGAAAGTTTGAATTATCTACCAAACAAGACTCTAAATTTTCTTCTAACTACATTTGTTGAAATAAAAAGAACATCTACCTAGCCAAAGGGACATCTAGAGTGCTGGATTGTGCAACACTCATTTCAGGTCGGTGATGATCTTTATCATGATTAGATTCCATGGTCATGCATTCCTTCAACTCGATCAAAACTTGGCTCATATTTGGCCTGTCTTTAGATTTGGAAGATACACAAGTTATTGCTACATCAAAAGCCTTCCAAACCGAGTTTACTTCGAAATCTTTTACCATTAGTGAGTCGATTATCGATCGAATATCACCTTGAGAAATCAACGTGTTGACCCAATTATAGATGTGAGTTACATTATTATTGTTTTCCCCTCTTATCATAGCTAGTTTTCCTGTAATGATCTTGAGAATAATCGCTCCAAATCCAAAAACATCATTTTTCTCGTTTAACTGGGATGTAGTGTAGTACCTACCCACCAAAACAGAAACAAATAACATATAAAATAATAAGAAAAGCTATTTTCTAAAAATTAATAAAACTAAGAAGATTCTCTCTTTCGTATTTCTATTATTTTAATTCAACGTTACAATATTATCTTTGAACTTTTATAAATGTTTCGTCAAACATCCAGCTGAAAGAGTAGATATTCATAAAAAAGTTTAATTGAGACATGGAGCATGTGGGGCAGTGATATCTAAAACAATATGATTAGCGTTTAAGTCTAAATTTTGATTTCAAGTCATCTCCTACATAGTGACTGAAACCTAGCTTTAATTTTTTGTCCAACATTCTTAAAAATAGTCTTGAAACGTCTTATATCACAATTTTTAAAAGAATAGAAATATTTTTAACAAGCCAATGGAAAAATCATTTAAAATTGAGCACTATCCAATACTTGAAAATATGAATTAATATAATATTTCAATCGATGTTATCCAATCAAACATGAGAAAGATTGGAGTGTAAATTATTATTACTTACTGACATGAAAGGCACCATTTTCTGTTACGAAAGCTCTTGAAAGTCCAAAATCTGAAACTTTTACCCTAAATTTGTAGTCCAATAATATGTTTGAAGATTTCACATCTCTATTTTCTGTTACGAAAGCTCTTGAAAGTCCAAAATCTGAAACTTTTGCCCTAAATTTGTAGTCCAATAATATGTTTGAAGATTTCACATCTCTATATATTATTGCTGGTTTGATACCATAATGAAGATACTCGAATCCTACGAAGTATAAATAAAAATAAGAAATTGAAAATTAATAGAGAAATTTTAGGAGTGTAAAAAATTTCTTCAAGATAAACTAAAATACAATTACAAACCTTGTGCTGAATCCACTGCTATAGGAAGTCTATCTTTCCAATCCAAAACCTTTGATTTTCCACCTACATTCATATGTAAAAACAAACCTACGTGTTAGACAGTTGATCATCAAAATTAAACGCTTAAGTTGATAAGTAAAAGTAAAAGTAAATATTACATCGATACTAAATCAAATCTACTGCTCTAATAATTAACATGGTAATCATAGATTGATCTAAAAATTTAAAACCATATAAACACTTGAAAATGAAAGTATAAATACTTAGAAATAAAAGATCCCAAGTTTCCTCTTGACATATATTCATAGATGAGTCCTTTATTGGTTGATTCATCACAATATCCAACAAGGCCAGTCAAGTTTCTGCGATGAACCCTTAGGAGAGGATCAACCTGCATAATTTAGATTTTACCTCTTCAAGATATATGAAATTTTTTTAATTTTGTAAAAATCGATATTAATGACCTTCTCTATTTTTTATTTTTTTTATTTTATACAAACCGACATTAATGACCTCTCAATTTTTAATTTCATTTTAATTTTTTTTGGATTCTAAAAACTAAATTTTCCTCTCTTTCTTACTTTACCAATTTTTTTATTTTATAACTTATATTTTATTTTATAAAAAAATAAAATAACCTCTCTCTTACTTTACTCTTTCTTCATCTCCTTCCTTCACGATTTCATTCATCCCCTTCCCTCTCAAAATTTCACACTACTTTTTCCTCTAAAAATTTCCCACTAGTCTTCCTTCTCTTCTCCAAATGGAAAAGTGGGGAAACGAAAAGCCAAACGAAAAAAAAGGAGAAAGCTCATGTGCTTCTCTTAGTCTCCCACTCTCTTTCTCTAAGTTCTCTCTTTCACCCACGACCTAAAACAAATTTTCACCATCTCCATTGACCAGCGCTATCAGATGTCGATCATAATGCCGCTCGCTCGGAGTAACGCATCCGTCCGTCGCCTTTAAGTGTCGCCGAGCTTCATATGGTTACGCTACCAAAGTCTAGATTTAGGTTTTCTTCATATGGTTATGATTTAGGTTTTCTTCTTTTTAGAGTTTCAAACTCCAAAATCACCCATCTCTCTCGCCATTGATAACTTCGATTTTGCCGTCGACGACGCTTGTCCCTCCACCAACACGTTGCTGTTTGGCGATCTCAATCTCATCGATCCTCTCCGCTTGACTCTATTCCAGACCTTCATCTATGGCCAGTGATTCGATTTTTTTTTGTTGCAATGCAATTTTTAGGGCTTTTTGCTCTAATTGTGTGATTTTAGGTTTTCCTTGCTTTAGTTTTGTTAGCTATTACTTGAAGTAAATTAGTTGCTATACTACTGCCTTTTCAATTATGTAAATTTAAGATTGCTTTCTATTGTTAATCATTGTACATGGGTCAAATGTTGAGTCGAAATTGAACTTTAACGGTTTCTACAATTAAGATATCTTTTGATGTTGTTATTAAATATTTAAAGGAGAATGGATTTTAGTAAAGTCGTGTACATGGCTCAAATGTTCAACATTGTCTCATTTCATGCCTATGCAGATATTGTTTTTGATAGTACATCTGATGTAAGTGATAAAACGTTTGCTACTCTTTTTATTGTCCTAATTTGATAAGGATAATCTCTCTCACGCACACTGTTTGTTCTTATTTTGTTTTTGTTTTTTTCCCTTCCCCCATGAATCCAGTAGTTCTTCCTGTTCTGTTTTTGGATGTTTGTGAGTAATTTTTTCTTGTTGCTTGTATTAGGGCGGTAAGGGTATTACAGATCTGAAGTCTGCACTTCAGGTGAAAATTTTGAAGTAAAGATCTCGTAGTCCAGTTATTTATTGGTGCTTGAGGATTATTCTTATAATTAGACTGCTTTTTGACAGAATATATTTGCTGAGACTCTTGTGGACAACAAAGATGACTTCCTTCAAACTTTTTCAAAGGATGTTAATTTTATTGGGTAATTATCAATCTTCGTTACTACTTT
>JBBPDI010100041.1:0-10796 GCA_037974545.1 Cucumis variabilis | reverse complement strand
AACGGGTCTCTTCGATAAGGCATTGGTGGCGATAGAGAGTGTCACAATGAAAGCTAATAAAACTCTCATCTTTGTTTGTGCTTCAACTCACTCCCAAACTATGATTCTTTTCTTGCATTTTATAGTATTTTTACAACGTTTTAAATTTATTTTTCTGTAATTTTTTTCTACAATTGCTCTACTTGTAAAATCCATTATTTTATTATTATTATTTTAATAATTTGATGAAGGGATGACGTCTCCTTCGTCTGTTCTTTTTTCCCTTTCCTCTTCTCTCTTTCTCTTCCCTTTTTTAAGTCTTTTTTTTTTCTTTTGCAATTGTTCTACTTTTTTACACAATTTTATTTACCAATTTTTAATGATTGTTTTTAGAAAATGAAAAAGGTTAATACAGTTTTGTTTAAAATATTGTTGTGTTTTAATAAAAAAAATTGTTAAGAATTACTAACATTTTATAAAAGTATGGTGTTTTTTAACATAAAAATAATTTTGAGAACTAAAATGGTGACTTTATAACTAACAACTCTTGTTAATGAGTTTTCTTTTAAATTATATCTAGAGCAAAAACTTTCATAAAGTTTTTTTCTTTTCAAGATTCGAATAATTCAAAATTGTTATACCTTTTTTTAATTTATAATATAACATATAAGGAATCATTTATTGTTAAATATTTTGACTTCAAATTCTCATGAATATGATGACGAAGAAAATTCATGACTTTCGCTTTTTGTTAATTGATCGTTACATTTTTTTCATTTGATTGTATCTTCGAGATTCACAACGTCGAGATGCATCTTAGCATTAAAAACCTATGTTAAATAATTGTTACCGTTAATGTGAAGAACCGTAAATTTTAGTTTTGCAAAATTTGCCATGGTAATACCACCTAAAATATTTTAATTATATTAGAAATTTAATATACAAAAATATGTAAAATATCATTTTTATAATTAAGTGAGAAAATCCAACATAACTCCAGGGAAGGAGATGGCTAGAGCTCGTGCTGATAAGGTGTTATAAACATTAGGCACAAGCACAATGGGAAAATAGATATCAAAGAAATATATGGGAAAATGGATATAAAGTAATATATATAATAACAAAATAATTATAATATAATATATAAAGAAAGAAAGAAAATAAATAAATTAAGGAAATTATGGAAAAAGAAATTCTATGAAACATTCCACTTTCTCCAAATATTTGGGACTTTTGCCGATGAGTGTATTTTACAAGAGCCACCAAATGTTTATATATACAGAGAGGCAATTTGACAAGTATGAAATCAATTTGACAATCATGAAGTAGATTAAATATTCACTACAATGTAGTATCTTTTAAGACATTTGGCAAAGATGTTGAATGTATAGGAAAACGACACATGATAGGCAATGACAATATACTAATATTTATAATACTAAGGATAGTTTTTGCTTTTGATTTTTTTTTGGTTTCGTATTTTTGTATTTTATATATATATATATATATAATTTGTTGTGAAGTTACCATGCTTTTCACGTGGTGATGCATGTAGATATCTCTATTTATATTTGTGTGGTTTGTGAAGTTTCCATGCGTTTCACGTGGTGACACTTTATATATATACACAATATTTTGGGATTAGATGCTTTAATATATTTTCACCATTTTATTGTGTCGGATCCTAATATGCAGAATATACAATGGTACAAATTTCCTAATCTATTTATCAAATTAAATATTCCATACTCAATAATATAAATTTTTTGCAAGATAAACATTACTTTAATTAATACAGGGAAATTGCACAATATGTCAATAATATTTAGTAATAATAAACTACTTTCACTCTATCTTATAATTTTTTTTTAAATAATAAATTTTACAAAATATTTACAATAAAAAATTCTATCACTAATAGTCATTAATATGCTAGAGTGATATAAGACTATCAGTAATAGAATCCAAAATTTTGCTATAACTTGTAAATATTTTAATTTATTTTATTATTTTTAAAAATATTCATATTTTATAAATTTTTTAATTAATTTATTTATTCGGTTAATTATTTTAAAAATGGCAAAAAATCTCTTTTCCCGAATGTCTAGTGTTCTTCCGTTTCCAAATTTTCAGTCTCCCATTTAATTGGAATTTTTGGTCTCCTTCATTCGCGATTTCAGTCTTCTTCCTTCTCGATTACTAGTCACCTTCTTTCTTCCTTTTCCAATTTCTTTTCCAGGATTCTTGCTTACACGATTTTGATTTCAGCATCTTCTTCTTTTATTGTTTACGATTTCGTGTTTTAATATAATTTTTATTTTGGCCTATTCTTTTTTACGATTTCTGTGTTCTACGTTTATCTTTTTCATTTTGGTTCTTTTTCTTTTATATTGATTTAGGACTTTTTTCAATCTTCTGAGGAATTTTTTCAATCTGATTTCTTTCTATTCAATTTTTTAAAAAAAATTTCATTGCTTCATGTAACTTTGTATTAATAATTTTCTTATCTCTGATTTGTAGTTTTTCGACTTGTTTTTGTTTGTTTGCAATCTTGTTTGTGGTTATATTATAGTTTGTAAACTTATGTTTCAGGGTATGTACATAGTTTAAATTTTGATTTTGTTTGACATTTTGATTTTGTTGACATCTGATTTCTATATAATTGACATGTTATTGCTATTAGATTATTATTTTAGGTATATTTAATTAACTTAAGTTTTAAAATTTTTGTAGCATTTTGTAGTTATGGTTAAACTTTCAATAATTATTTTCACATTGATCAATTGGAAAGCAACTCTTAGAAGAACTTCGAAAGACAATTTATCTTGTTTGCTAGTTGAGTTTATAGTGTGATATCAACATGAGCTTAGCTCAATTGGCATTTGTATGTTCCTGTGGACTCAGTACATGGTTCAAATTTTCTCACCCTCGCGTTTATTACAATACCTTTCCAAAAAGAAAATTACAGTGTGATATCTTCTTCTGAAGACTTTCTTGTTAGCATTTTGTTTTCAACCACCTAAAACAAATACAAAATGAAGAAATTGATCTAATATTATTAGAGGGCTACCCAAATTTAATACAACATTCATGTATTAAAGGACTATGAAAGATGAATTAAATATATCATATGACTATCAGAGAGCTAGATACATAATGAAAATGTAACTACCAGAAGGCTACCCAAATTTAAAACAACATATATCTATCATAGGGCTACCATAAACTAATTTGATATATCATACAACTATCAGAGGTCTATTAGACAGATATAAAAAACTATAAGAGGGCTACACAAATTTAAAACAACATATATGTATCAAAGTGCTATCACAAATTAATTTGATATATTAAACGACTATTAGAAGGCAATCAGAAAGCTATAAAAAACTATCAGATGGCTACTCAAATTACAGAAAGATTACATGCAATAAATATGAAAGGAGGATAGTTTCGCCTTTTTCTTTCAGACCCATTCATGATTTTGGATTGACCTTCTAAATTTGTTACTTTTGCAATTTAGAAAATATAATGACATGATTTTTATTATCATTTTTTTTTTCTATTTTTGACAGCAACCCTTTAATATATTCATAGGTAGAAACATTATACCAAGAAATTATTATCCTTATAAAGTATGATCTTCAAAAGTGTCATCCTGATTTTATGATTGTATATTAATATTTATATTATCAACCTATTCAGTATTATTTGATATCACTAATCCCTTTTGCTATATAATTGTAATAATGAGTTTAAACATAATTACAATGATACGTTTGTATACACTAAGAATAAATTATTGAAGGATAATAAGATGAAACATTTTAAAAAGAACAAAATATTATACTTATTTACAAAATATAGCCTAATTGATAATACTTTATAGTTATTTAAGAATTTTTTATTATATTTTATAAATATTTTTAATATTTGACCACCACGATAACTATTGATTTAATAGAGTTTGATTAATATGAAATACGAATTGCATATCCACATTTTCTTTAGTAATATATTATATCAAATAATAATAATAACAATAAAGAAAATAAAATGTCTGACCACTTTTGTAGGATATTACTATTAATCTGCTTTTTTCTAGGGAAAAAAAAAAAACTAATAACGGCTTTTGCTTTTTTTGTTTTTTGGTTTTGTATTTCCTGATTTCTTTTTTTCTTTTTGTTTTTTTTTTCTCTTTTTTTGCGAAGTTACCACGCCATTCACGTGGTGATGCTCATAGATATCTCTATTTATATTTTTGTGGTTATTGAAGTTTCCATGCTTTTCACGTGGCCACGCTTTATATGTATATATACACACAATACTTTGAGATAAGATGGTTCTATATATATACACAGTATTTTCATTTCTTTTATTTGACAAATACCATAACTTATAATTAACCATCTCTATCTACTTTTTCATCCTTTGAAAATACATGACTTATGTAGTACGGTTGTGTCTTCTTAATATGTCAAACTATTTATAAATATGACAAATGACGATAATAAATGTTAATAGCAATATATGGATAAGGGTACTCACATGTGACATTCACATGACATTAACGATAAATTTATATATTGAAGAAGAGATGTGTAACACCTCGAACTCCAAGGTAATTGATTTTAATCCAATTGCTTCAATTTTAGGATTTTAAATTTTGTTGGGCATTATTTTTATTGCTTTTGGCTTGGAAGAGAAATTTATTTAATGGTAACAAAGGAGGTAGATCGACGAGGGACAATAAGGAGGCGTGATTGCCATAGGGGATGTCTTCAATTGCTTCCACTTAATGTTTTGTTTTCTTATGTCTCTTTAGCACTTGAGTTTGTTTAGAAACTCTTGTGGTTTAACAGAGTTCATGAACCGATGTTTTGAAAGCTTTATTTTGAAAGATTTTGGTTATTTGAAATAAGGTCCGAACTTGAATTTGTTTTCTTTGAGAGTATGATTTCAAATGAATTTAGTATTTTGTGTAAATCAAGGTCTTTTGTTGAAATTAATGACTTTAACTTAATTAGAAAAGTTGGTTCGTTACAAGATGACTTACTAAACAAAGAAACATGGCTTGGATAACCTATTTTACAAAGTTTTCTACTCTCAATATTTTTTATAATAGGAATATTTGGTTGTTTTCTACTCGGCCTTGGTTTTGGAATACGTGGGACAGGGATATATTGGTGTTTTTAGTACCTTTATACTTGTGTTCAGCTCGACTTGGGTCAAGCTAGGCTACATTATTGTTCCTTTGGATTTAATCTCGGTTACCAGAACCCATTTCTATTCGTCAATTCTTTGCCAGAGATTCACATGTTGTCCTTCGATCAAGATAATCTTAGGAAATTAGCCATAATTTTAAACCAAAACCTATAATGCAACCTCTGCATTTTCTAACATTTGTTTTCACCTTGGTCAACCTTGGTTGCATGATTATCTAATATTAAAGTTGAAAATATGTTGAGGAAAGGATGCACAACATATCTTGCTGAAGCTTGATAAAGATATTCTTGTGGTGAAGGAGTTCTTAGATGTTTTTCCCGATGATTTATCAGGATTGTAAGCTGATAAGGAAGTAGAGTTCACCATCAAATTTTTACCAGGAACAACACCAATCTCTCAAACATCGTATAGAATGGCTTCGATAAAGCTGAAGGAGTTGAATGTGTAGTTACAGAAGTTAATAGACAAGGGATATATCAAACCTAGTGTATCGCCTTGAGGAGCTGATAACGTGTAGAAATGATCGTTATTATAGCCCTTTTTGTTAGAATAATGAGGTCAAAATGCTTAAGAAGATGGTCAGAATGCATAACTCATGTTGTAAATTCATAAATATTTAGAAATACAACTTACATAACTGCCATACCTATTTTGCGCGATTACCATGTCTAATTGCAGGATAAGTGGAAAAAGAATAAAGGAGCAAATCATAGAGAACATCTCACGCAGAGGACATGCAATGGAAACTCGCTTAGGGGTTGACAATCCAAGCGAGGAAACATGTCATTCACACAAAGAAAGCTCACTAGAAGATAAGGATGATAGTTGGAGTGATGTGACTTCAGAGGGCCAGATGTCAGTGTTGACACACTCAGAGGAATAGAAGTTTCTCGTCTAAAAATAACCTATATAAGCATTTCGTCCTCACCAAGGGAAATGAGGTCTAAATGGACCATTAAAGGCCTGCATGGGTCCGTTTAGAAAGCTTGTAGCTGGGATAGAGAAGAAGAAGGTTGCTCCTTCCAATCTCTTAACTTGTAACATTATTCCATGCCCTTGTCTCCCATTTAAGTTTACATTTTGTATATTGTGTGTTGCACATATTGTATACTGACCTACGACCTAATTTCTTTGTATTTCTTTAAACACACATAACGTCTCAATACAACATTTCTATACTTTCCATCTGTTAGTGTATTCGTTGTAGCTTGGGTAGATGATAAGTTCTTGATAAGAAGAATTACTTATAAGTTATATTGCTTTAGTTGAGCTAATTGCATCGTCGAGCCAGCGTTAGTTGCCAATTACCCGAAAGGAAAAGTAGCTAGAACCTAATTAACACGAGCGAAGACAATTTCTATCTTTTCTCGCGAGGTTATTCCTAACATTTGCATCTCGAAAGGAGAGTAAGTGTGGATAGTGGTACTGAGAGATCGCAATGACTTATAAGCGACCATGTGTGGCGTATAATGACTTTAAAAGAAGCATGTCTTAATCATAAATATGGTTTAGTGAGTTACATCGCATTAAGCTTATCACATCATTTAGTTTCACAATAACATGTAGACATTCCTCAATTCCTTTCTTTGAGACAAGTTAGTTTGCATCATTAGACCTTCTTCTAAGCCCTGCCTTACACACACTCGTTGTGTAATTAGCAAGTCTTACATTTGTTATTCTTTAATTCTTTCAATTTGCCTAAACAATAAGTAGATCCTAGAACTAACATTTGTAAGCAATTTCCTGTGTTTGACCCTAGATCACCCAGGTAAACCTGTTATTTTGCTTGTACTTGGACAAGCAGTAGGAAAACTTGTACTTAACGAGGACTTATGCATCACGCGGTGAAAAGGAATAAAGTGAGCATCTTAGATGCTATGATCATGATCCATGGCTCATTGCCTAGAAATGCAGCATACTATACATAGAGTTATGGTGAGCGCATTATACGCAATGACCTAACTCAGTGACGTATTGCAATTGCACTATAGACACACGAATTTATTAAGTCCAAACATAACCAAGCAGGAGCATTTGCTTTATTCGTAAAGAAGAAAGATGGTACACGTAGGCTATGGATAGACTATAGGCAGTTGAACATGGTCACAATATGTAATATGTATCCCTTTGATGGATTAAGATATATTGTGTAGTGGAAATAATAGATCTATTTTACTATAAATGTAACTAAACTACTTAGTGATTAACATACTTAAAAAGCCAGCCTAATTAAAACAAATAAGGGTTAAAGAAAATACGTACCTTCGTTGCTTCCCGTTCCTTAAAATCTCTTCACAAACATAAATTGGAGACCACCGCTAGTGTTGGCCGCTATTCTCCAGACTTACAACAGTGTTGTAGGACCCAATAAGTGGAGGAAATTGAGAGAGATGGAAATTGGAGGTAGAATTTTAGGGTTTGAGATTTGGGAGAGAAAGAGGTCCTTTTTTTGTTAATTTTGTAAACAAAAAATATAACAATTAAATTGCCAAAATGTTTTTTGCTAAAATTGAATAGAAGCCTATTTATAACCCAATTACATGCAAAATTGCATGTAATTAGTTAGCCAAATCTCAACACTTAGCATTCCACTAACCATTCGTGGAACTTAGTGGACTAGGTGTTTATATCTCATGTAGCCACCTATCCCACTAAGTGTTAGTGAGATTATCCAAAAAAATATTGGACTTTTCCACTAACTTTCGTTCAAGGGTAATATGGTCATTTTATCAATGAACAAACAGTAAGACCATGTGCTAGGCAAAATGATCAACATAGAGGTTAGCATAGGAGTTGTAGGTTAAATCATGTGCTATGCGAGAACACATTAAGAGGTTAGACAACTTGAAGGTGAGCAGCCAAGGCTATGTGAGAAAAGACTTGTGTGCGAGGACGCTTCAACTATGAAGGTTAGTTGGACGTTTTGGACTCCTAGGTGTTTTACTTTCACATTGGGTATTTTATTTAAAGTGTGAATAGGTTAGCATGAGGTGTAAAGAAACAAAGTATATGGTGACAAGAATAATTCATGAAAGCACGAGGTGTAAAGGGACCAAGTAGGTGGTATCACGACCAAACCATGCAAGCATGAGGTGAAGAGTGTGAGTAGGAGGTGTCAATAAAGTTTCATCCAAAGTTCTACTATAATGAGGCAACTTTAAGAAAGGGTTACTCATAATCCACTCGTGATTTTGCTTCCAAAATTTTAAGATTTGTGTCTAATTTATAAAATTGGGCTGCTACGTAATTTGGAGACGAGAAGACTGACATTTTGAACTTAGAACATTGGAGCCCATGATCTATAGGTTCATTAGGTTTCCCCACTAACTCATAAGGAATCAACTGAGAACGTTATGATGGAATAATTCGAATTGTTCGAATTAGGTAAAGAGAGAGAAACTGATAAATATACCTGATATAGTCATCGGTTATAACTTAAAATAGAGCTTCAGGTTTAAATTTGATTTAAATATGAATATGGATTCATATTTGGAAGCTCAAAATTGAAGGAAAAGGTCAACGATGTAAAAAGTCAAAATGTTGACTTTTGACTTTGAAAAACCAAACTTTGACCGATTTTATATTTAAATGTGATTTGAATTTTGGAAAAATGAATGTGGATTCATACTCAGGAGGTTGAAATTAGTCACGACGGATAGAATGGTAAAAAGTCAAAATGTTGACTTTTGACTTTTTAAATGTCAAATTACCATTTTACCCTTGGAAGAACATTGTATGTAATTAACAAATGGCTTCATTCATGTGAGACATCGACTTGGTGATATACCAAGTGTGGAGAGTGAAATCTCACTACATGTAAATTTTGTATGTAGTTTGCTTATAAAAGGAATGAATTGGAAATGAAAAGAGAATGTTCTTTTGGTTAAAAATTGATTTTGTAATTTGGAATTGAAAAATCAAATAAAAAAAATTCCTTTTTCTCTCCACTAAGTTCTCTCCACAAGTTCTTTCTCCTAAATCCATCTCTCTCTCTATTTTCATTATCGTTTGAGTCCCACAACTTGATTCTAAGTTTGGAGAATAGCAAGTCAACACTAGTGGTAATCCTGGTTTCGATTTCGTGAGGAGATCGTGCAGAGCACGTGAGAAGATTACAATAATAGAAAAGCATCAAAAGTGAGTTTTTTTATTAACCCCATTTGTATCATTTAAGGGTTGAAATGTATATTAATCACTAAAGTGTTTAGTTGTAATTAGAGTAAAATTCGATTCTAGTTTCGCTGCGCATGTCTACCATTTCCAACAGTTTAGAGGATGTTTGGGCATGTGTGAGGCATACGACACGGTCATGTTCCAATCGGCGTCATAATGTGTATAAATACCTGTTATTATATCCTCTTGTATAAGTGTAACACCTCGAGCTCTAAGGTATTTTATTTTAATTAAATTGCCTTATTATTTAAATATTTTAAGGTTTTGGGTGTTATATTATTATAATTTTGATGGAAAAGAAAAGCATTAGGATTTTCGTAAATAAAAGTAGTAATAATAATGATTATTGTTTATTTTAATTATTATTATTATTATTATTATTATTATTATTATTATTATTATTATTATCAAAGAAAAGAAAAGAAATGTCTCTCTCTCTCCCCATCACGCACGAGCGCCTTCCCTTTTCTTCTTCCTCTTCTTTTCATTTCCTCTTCCTGTAACCTACCACCTTCGCCTCCCACTTTTTTTCTCTTCCTTTCTGTTTGCCTGAAGCCGTCGCTGTACCCAAAATCGAACTGAGGTTGGAACTAAGCAGTTGCTGTCCTTATCTCCATTCGCAAAGCCACCACACGATTCAGTCGTGCATTTTATCTCCAATCGTCCATACCGACCACCTCCAATCCTCCATCATCATCAGTTAACCCCACCACTCAAAATCGATGTCACATTTGCCCTCTTCTGCCATTCGACCTGCATCTCATCTTCGTTGTAACAGAAGCCTCCTCACCGCTTGGAATCCAGCGTTGCGTCCCCTCTCATTCTATCTGTGTCTCATCTTCATTTGTGCAAGAGACAGTCGTGCAGGTTCCTTTCCAGTCGTGTGTGCTTTTCTTCCATCGCCGCTTCTGCTTTGCTGCGAACTGTTTGAGTGAAAAGATTTGAGTAAGGTTAAATGGTGGCCTTTGTATTTTTTTTTTTTGCATTGTGAAAGAAATTGTAGATATTTATTTTAGATGTAATGTCGATTGATTGGTTGAAGTGACACTCTTGAAGGTATCATTAAAGCAAGCACACCCTTGATTTTACATTAGGTTGGGTTGGCTTCGTCTCTCCATTGGCGGAGTAAGTGCTAAATTCACAATTGAATGAATTAGATAGATAAAGTTAATTGGAAAGATATTGATTCTGTTTAATACTGTTTAGGTTGTGGCTGTTGGAGTTAGTTCGACCAAGGGACTTGCATAAAAATTAAAGTAAGGGATCTCTACTAGTGGACTCAGCTATAGTTTTGAGTTGTTTAGACTGTATGGTTATATCTGAACTGAGTAGGGATGTCAGTTATGACATATACGTATGGATGTAGACTTGATGTTGAATGTATACTGTGATTGACTGGAAATATATATATATATATA
>JBBPDI010100037.1:0-10796 GCA_037974545.1 Cucumis variabilis | reverse complement strand
TATTCTCCCTACACCTTCTTCTTCTCTTAAACTTCAAAAACTCCTCTGTGTTCCCTCTATATCCACTAATCTCCTTTCTGTACATCGTCTCTGCGTAGACAATAATTGCATTATCTTATTTGACTCTGATTTCTTTCGTATTCAGGATAAAAACTCAGGCAAAATTCTTTTTCAAGGACCCAGCATAAATGGTCTTTACCCAATACAAAGCTCTCAGACCTCAAAATCTTCATCCACAGTTGCTCATGTTGGAACAAAAACATCCTCTTCAATCTGGCATGAACGGTTAGGACATCCAAATAATCCCATACTCTCTTCTATTTTACGAAGTATGAATTTACCTTTTCATTCTGTACCAAAAAATGTATGCTATCCTTGTGCATAAGCAAAACTACATAAACTTCCCTTCTCTCATTCCACTTCCACTTCTCTATATCCTTTAGAACTAATACACACTGATGTATGGGGGCCTTCCCCAGAAAAATCAATAAACAACTTCAACTACTATGTCTCCTTTATTGATGACTTGTCTAAATACACTTGGCTCTATCCCATTACCCATAAATCTGATGTTTACCCTATATTTCAAATCTTTAAGCCCCTAGCTGAAAACGAACTATCGCTTACTATAAAAAAATTAAGAACTGAAGGAGGAGGAGAATTTGTGAACCATTCCCTTCAATCTTATCTTAAAAAACATGGCATCATTCATCAAAAATCTTGTCCCTATACCCCCGAACAAAACGGTGTAGCCGAAAGAAAGCATAGACACATTGTCGAAATAGCAGTAACCTTGATGTCCAGAGCCTCTATACCCATAAAATTCTGGCCTTCTGCCTTCAACACTGCTGTCTATCTAATCAACCGCCTCCCATCTCCCAACCTTGGCCATAAATCACCCTTTGAAATACTTTTCCATAAGACCCCTGATTACACCTCTTTAAAGATTTTTGGCTGCACCTGCTACCCCCTCTAAAAACCATATACATCACACAAACTTCAACCAAAAACAACCAAATGCACCTTTCTCGAATATGCATCAAATTCTAAAGGATATCTTTGTTTCAACATGAGCAACCAACAAATCTATACCTCCAGACATGTTATTTTTGATGAGTCATCCTTTCCATTCAATGAACTAAAAGATCCGTCTTCCAAACCCCAAGCCAAATCCCACCCCACAAAAACCAATTATACTCTTCCTTACTCTTTTTTTTTTTTGCAGCTTTCTAGCACACAAATAACACAATCAAGTGATATCTCTCCTCAGCTGCCCAATAGCTCTATTTCACCTGTACATCACATAGAAGCAACTCTGATGAATGTTGAACATGATACACCTAATACATTGCCTACTGAGAACGTAGAGATAAATCAAAATATCAGTGATGAAGCTGAAATATGTGTTGCTCCCTTAACACATAACTCTCACTCCATGCAAACTCGAGGTAAATCTGGAATTTCCAAAAAGAAAGTTTTTGTCGCTACTGTTACTCCAGATAAAAATAATCTGGAACCAACTTCATTCACCAAAGCCAAAGTACTCCCAATGTGGCAAAATGCTATGGCTGAGGAACATTCTGCACTTGTTAAACAAGGCACATGGGTCTTAACAGCTCTACATCATGGAAAAAGTGCAATAGGATGTAAATGGGTCTATAAACTCAAAAGGAATCCAGATGGAACAATAGCTAGACACAAAGCCCGCCTTGTAGCAAAAGGCTACCATCAAGAAGAAGGTGTTGACTATGAAGAAACCTTCAGTCCTGTTGTTAAAAAGGCAACTATTCGCATCATCCTATCTCTTGCAACTCAATATGGATGGAAAATCAGACAACTTGATGTAAAAAATGCCTTCCTACATGGTACTCTCCAAGAAGAAGTATATATGCAACAACCTCAAGGCTTCGTCAGCTCATCACAACCTTATCATGTTTGCAAACTACTTAAATCATTATATGGGCTTAAACAAGCACCAAGGGCTTGGTTCGAATGCTTTACCTCATATCTACTTGATCTCGGCTTTATTGCTTCACAAGCTGATTCCTCTCTGTTTGTGAGAAGTTCGAATGACGCCATTATCTACCTATTACTATATGTTGATGACATCATAATAACAGGAAACCAACAGCAGTATCTTTCAGCATTAATATCCCAGCTTCAGCTTCGTTTTGATACGACTGATCTTGGTATCCTTAATTTTTTTTCTTGGGTTAGAAGTTCAATACACCTCAAAGGGTATTCATGTAATACTTCAAATAATTTATTCTTGAAATAATATTCTCCTTCATGAAAAATTCTGCTTTCTTTAAACTTTATCAAGGACACCCCTTTAAAGAATGTAATCTGAACTTCAAAAGAAATGAAAATATACATTTCTGTCATTCATGTCAACTTGGTAAATCATATGTTCTGCCATTTTCTGAATTTGAGTCTCGTGCTCTGAATTTATTTGATCATATTCATTCTTTTTTCTTGATATGATCATAGCAGGTTTGTTTGGCTCTATCCTTTACAACTCAAGAGTGATGTTCAAGACTTTTGAACATTTTGTGAAAATGATTAAGTTAAAATACAAAGCTAACATTAAAATGCTACAATATGATAATGTAGAGGAGTACAAGAAAATTTGTTCTATATGCTCGCAACTGGGTATTGTCACATGTATGCTACAAGAAAAGAGGGTTTTTCCGACACACAAAATTGTCGGGAGATATATAAAAAGTGTCGGAAATTGATGCGTCGGGACACGCTTCAGGGAAAATGTGTCGGGAGAGGAACTTTCGACGTTGTATGAACGTCGAAGATGCTATAAATTTAATGTCGATAAAAGTCAGGAACTCCTGACGCACAAATAGAGGGAGTTCCTCTATTTTTTAAAAAAAATAATAATTTCCATCTCAAATTCAACACTTCAATATCAACTTCAACACTTCAATCTCAACTTCATCAACACTTTAATCTTAACTTCCAACACTTCAAATTCAAATTCTTAAAACCTACAACTAATTCAAAAATCCTAACAACACTTTAAATTCAAATACAATACTAAAACCTACAACTAATTCAAAATCTAAATACTAAAACGAATTTGAAATTTAAAACCTAAAATCTAAAACCTAAAACCTAAAACTAATTTGAAATCTAAATACTAAAACAAAATATAAGTAAACTAAACCAACTTACTGGAATTAATAGTGACAGCAGAGACGACGATGACGAATGGTCGGACAAGGACAACGGCGAGCGGCAGCTTGGATCTCTCTCCTTTTCTGCCCTCTTGGTTTTCCTCTCCCTCTCTCAGTTTTCTTCTCTTTTCTGTTTCCATTCTGTGAAATATGGGTTAAAAAGATGAACGAACTTCCGATGCACAACGAAAACGTCGGGAATAGGGTGTTAATTCCTGACGCCATTAATGAAATGTCAAGAATAGGGACCCTATTCCCGACGCACCTGGCATGACGTCGGTGGAAGGTCAAACAGTACAATTAATTCTCCATCATTTTTCGACGCCACGTCTTCGACGTTAGGAAAAAGGAACCATTTCCCGACGTTGTGCCACGTGCGTCGGGAAATCCCTGGCCACTGCCGACGCACATGTTGTTGCGTCGGGAAAAATCCCTTCCCCCGACGTGCATATATATGCTTTGAAAAAGACCCATTTCTACCGACGTCATATTTTCTGACGTGTGTGACTGCGTCGGAAAAGTCCCGGTTTCTTGTAGTATGTCATGTCCTTACAAATAAGACTAAAATGGATGTGTAGAGAGAAAGCATCGTCATGTAACAGAGATGGATCTCACACTGCTTACTCAGGCCTTAATGCTACCCTTGCCTACACAACTCATAAATGGCTTTCCCACTCCTATACTGAATGGTAAAACTCCTCTCAAACCTCTTACTGATAAACAACTTGACATATGAAATCTAAAGGTCTTTGGGTGTGCATGCTACCCTTGCCTACGCTCATATCAAACCAACAATTCAACTTTCATTACGAGAAATGTGTGTATCAGGGTCAAGTACTCAACACAAATGTTATTAATGCATCAATCTAGTAGGAAAAATGATTATCTCTCATAATGTACAATTGAATAAAAATAAGTTTTCCTTCTCAAATGGGTTCGGTAAATGGAATCTAAAAATACAGTCATGATCATGAAGAACTGTGACTATTGATTTGTTCTGACCCAATTATTCTCACTAGCCTAATACACATCAATATACAACAAGTCCAATACATGCCTCTCTCATTGCTCCACTAAATTCTCCCTTACCTGACTTACCCAACTCTCTCATTCCTCAAATTAGCCTGAGCCCAACTCATGGCTCACAAGACCATCCCAACTCACAAAGCCACCCAAGTCCAATCCTGATGAAAAATAAGACATGTGCAGTGGAAATAGAAATGAAAATTTACCATAATTACACCTAGTTAATATGCATGGTTCTAAACAGTAAATTAATTAGAAATTAGGGTTTAGAGTAAATTTACATTTGTAACTTTCGAATTAACCTTCTACTCCTCGATCATGAACTCAGATCACCACTAGTAGTCATCTACTATCCTCCAAACTTAAAACCGAGTTGTGAGACCAATTGGATGAAAGAATTAGGAGAGAGAAAGGGAAGAAAATGAAATTATGGAATAGGGTTGGGTTATATTACTTTTTTAATTTTTACAAAGGAAAAATCAGTAGTTCAATTTTGTTTTTCAAAAACCCCAAGCCTTTCCAAAAACCCAAAATTCCAAATTTATAATGAATTTACGTGCAAAATTACATGTACAAGTAAGCTCATGGGCCAAAAACTTTGATTGTTTCCATCATTTTCGAGCTTCCAAGTACGAATTTACATTCGTATTTTTAATATTTAAATCCTATTTAAACATAAAGCTCTATTTCTAATCTGATAATTGATAGCTATATCATATATACTTGTCAGTTTCTCTCTCATCCCTTAATTCGAACAATTTGATTCATTCCATCAAACTATTCTAAGTTTATTCCATATGAGCTAGTAGGAGAACCTAATGGACCTATAGATCATGGGCTTCAATGATCTGAGATTAACTGGCTACACTCTTTTGGATCGAGCTAATCGACATTCGTTAACTAACGGGTCATTTCACTAAAGTTTTGTAGTTTTATTCCCCTCACTATAGATATATTTGTGTCCATCTAAAATAACCATGATTGTTAAGTTAATCCTTCACAAGTTGTTCATAACTTTGACCAGGTCAAATTATCGTTTTACCTTCGAGACTACATTTTACTCTTTAAGTCCTACTAATCCACTATTGAACAATTGGTTTAAAGTCCAACCTATAAATTGAATCCCTCCCACGCCAATGAAAGGGTGGGGCTCTTTGTTAAAGACTTAGATTCAGTCCTTAAAATAACTACTAATCTACTAACCTTAAAGCGGGTAGGAGTGAATTTCGTCTTATACTCTATGTCTCCAGCTATACACCCAGTCTTACCCTTGAAATGGGAGGCTTATTGGGCAAACATTGATGAGTTTCCTTCATCTATGCAGACCTAAGGGTAATCTCGTGTGAACAAGGGTTCATAGTTAACTCAGGATTAAGATTAAGTTATTCAGGTCATTAAAGTGACTTTTTCATGGTTCCAGTCTTATGTAAACTCTTTACATCAGATATCCCCACTTTCAAGTCTCCACATAAACGATTCAGGATCACATCATTTTTATAAATTACAAAGTAGGTTGCATGCATAGTATACACAAAATAAGACATCCAACCTTATTCATATAATATAGACTGTTTAGGCTATATACTTGAACTTAATCCAACTTTATGTCTTTACATAAAGTTCAAGTTTACTCAAGATAGTCTCGAGGACCTTTGTCTATTGGATTCAAGATCATAATATTTAAATTTCACTAATATTTTCTCAATAACAACTTTATTGAATAAAATATGATTTTGAACTACAAACTATGAGTTTTTGGACATACAAGAGCCTAGATAAATTGAAGTACATTAACTCCATTTCAAGGTCCATGGCTTTGATCCACTGGTCACGATCCACATCATTTATTACTTGCTTATAAGTCAATGAATCCTTTATGCCATCATCAGGTATGATGAATTAAGTTTCAGTTAAACTAAAGTAATGTTCTTGAACAACTCCCCCACTACATTGAGGCACTCTCAATTCTTGAGAAGGGTGTGGCTGACCAGATATACTAGTTTTATCAAATATTTTAGTGGATGAACTTGGTAAATTTGTAGCATTTTTGAAAATCTCTTTCAATACTAATCTACTAGGAGGTTGATGATCCCTCATGTTGTCTTCTTCTAAGAATGTGGCATTTGCCGATACAAATACCCACATTTTCTTGAGGATTATGAAATCAAGCATAATTTGTTTCCTTTGGGCAACTTACAAATAGGCATAATTTTGAATGACGTTCCAGATTCTTAGAATTTTGCACCTGTTAGAATTTATGTCCTAAAACTCGTAGATTATAAATATAATACATTGATCGTTATTAATAAAGTGTTATTATTATAATTTCAATAAATGTTATTGATTGTATCATTAGTTTTGTCTTAATAACTCAAATACAATAAACTAACATTCTAAGTTGTTTAATGAGTCTTGATCAGTATGTAAAGGCATATAGAGATCAATGTTCGAGATCAGCTTAAAGGGCCTATAGTATAGGGATACGGTTAGGTACCTTATCCTGGTAACGCTATGGATACGACTCACTTTGTATTTGATACACACATAATGAACCAACGTGTTCGTGTAGATGACATACGAGTGAGGGTATCCTATGCAATGAGTTTGGATAAGACCGAACCATGAAATAGTAACCACTAGATGTAACTCTGTTAACTAGTTAGTTTCTATTTCATTAGGATGACTGAGGTAACTTAGTCTTAATCCTGAGTGTATTAGGAACTTCTATTCTCAAGGGATTGTCATTTGATTTGTACGAGTAAGGGTGGTCAGATTGTCGAATCAATATGCTTATCATTTTGGGAACAAGACTGAGTGGGGAGCTAGAAACATAATTACAGAAGATGGAATTCACTATTTTCCTACTTTAGGATAAGTAGATGAGTGTTTCCTTAAATGGTGTCTTCGAGATTTGAAGAAAGGGTCCTACCCTTTCTATGGCACGAGAGGGGTTTCTATTTATTAGTTGGACCATAAGCAGGTTGTTCATTAGAGGAGCACTGGTAATTAAGGACTAGATGTAGCTCAGAGGTAAAACAATAATTTGACCCAGTTGGTGTAAGAACACTTGTGAATCCCTAACTTACTGTTATTGGTCTATAACAGTGGACATAGAAATATATATACTATGAAAAGAGTTCTGTTGTGAGTCTTTAATTGAGTGACACATAGTTAACGAATATTGATTGATGTGGTTAATGAGTTTAACATCTTAATCTCATATCGTTGTAGCTTCTGATATATAGATCAATTAGGTCCCTTTCATAACTCATAAAGGGTAATGAGATTTATTTATATTCGTTGTAATGGAAAATGTTCAAATTTACTTTGGAAATTAGTATAATATGTGGTGCTAGATTATAATATAGAGTTCATATTTTAATCAAACTTTATTATATAAATTTAATTTTGGATATGATTTAAAATTAACTTATGAGAGAAAATATTTGAATGAGTTCAAATATTAATTTAATGTGAATTATATTCATATTAAAATTATTGGTTATGAGAGAAATTTATATTTGAATATGGTTCAAATTTAATTTAAGTTAAATATAAGATATTTAATTTAACTATTAATTAATTGGAGAATTAATTAGGAGAATTTTTAAAAATAGTAGATTTTACAAAATATTTACAACCTATAGCAAATTCTATCACTGATAGTCATTGATATGCTATAGTGATAGAATCCAAAATTTTGCTATAACTTGTAAATATTTTAATTTATTTTGCTATTTTTAAAAATGCCCCAATTAATTAATAGTTTATTTTTAATTTTATTTAATTAAATTTTATTTAATGAAACTAATTTAAAATTATAAGATATTGAAGAGATATTCATTAATGATTTAAATGAAATATTAATGAAATATAATTTAATTAATTAGTTAGTTGATTTGAAATTTCTATTAATTTAATATTTTTTAAATTAATAGAATCTCATGATTCTCTCTTACTCCCTCAAGAAAGAAAGTTATAAATATGCAAAAGAAAACGGGTTTTTTAAGCCAATGTTTTGCTCTTTGCAAAAATAGTTTCATTATAAACCTTTTTGTATCTCAATTGGTTCCCACAAACCAATCTCATCTAGAGGATAGGAAGGTCTCTGACAGGTGACGTCTCAATTTAGAGTTTTTGTAGATTCAGAAGCGTCAAACTATGTAAGTTTTTCATTCTCTGTATCTTTTAATTTAAAAACATGCTTAGCCTTTTAGAATTTTGTTTCTAAATATTGTCAATGTATTGGTATTTTGGAATTCTCAAATTAAATTGAAGAATGGTTCTGTAAAATCTTCTGCTGCCTAGGGTTTTATCCCTTCAGCACCAACACATGTGTCAAGCATCCCCAAATCCTAAAGTGACATAAACTTTCTTTAAGCTCTTTCCATAACTCATAAGGTGTTTTTGAAACACTTCTAGAGGGAGTGTTATTTAAAATATAGATAACTGTCTCTAAAGCATATATAAAAGGAATCTAGCAACTAAGCAAAACTCATCATAGAGTGAACCATGTCCAACAAGGTCGATTTCTTCTTTCTGATATATCGTTTTGTTGAGATGTATTAGGTGCAGAGAATTGTGACTGGATTTCATCTTCTAGTCTTGGAATTGTAAATTCATATACTCTCCACCTCAATCTGATCGAAGTATCTGTATTATTTTACCTAATTCATTCTCAACTTCAGTTTTATATTCTTTGAATTTGTCAAGAGAATCGGACTTGTGATGCATTACGTAAATATGACCAAACCTTGAATAATCATTAATAAAACTGATGAAATATTCATACCTTCCTTGAGCTTTGACATTAGTCCATAAAGGTCCATATGTGCAAGTTTTAATGGTACTTTGGCTTTGAGCCCTTTTTTAGGACAAGATCTCTTGGTCATTTTTCTTTCAAGAAAAGACTCACATGTAGGTAAAGAGTTATCTTCTAATTGACGTAGAAGTCCACTCTTAACCAATCTCTCAATCCTATTGAGATTTATGTGACCAAGTCTTAAGTGTCATAAATAAACGTTAGAAGAAACTTTTTGTCTTTTATTATGAGTTTTAATTGTTTTAAATATTTTAGTATTAAAGACAAATTTTGCTCTAGTTGGTCTTAATTTATATTAAGTTGTTTTGAAGTATAGTAGAACATATTTGAATACCTTTGTTGAAAATGAATGCTTCATTAATTTCAAAAGATATTTTATACATTTGTTATAACATACATGAGATACATATCAAATTCCTTTTCATTTGAGGAGCATACAAAACCTTCTTAAGTATGATATATATATTTTCAAAATACAATTTTAAGTCTCCACTACTTTAGCTAAGACCACCTCTCCAGTTTTAACCTTGAGAGTGATCTCACCTTCTAAAAGTCTTTTTCAAGAAATATTTTTCAGAAATGATAAGAAAATATGGTTAGTGGCTTCTGAATTTAGTATCCAGATTGAAGTATCAAATTCCACTAAGCATGTTACAACAACTAGTAAATTCCATTTACCTTGTGTTGCCTTCTCTGCCTTTTTCTCTACAAGGTACTTAACCAATGCTCGTTTTGGTTGCAGTAGTATAATAGTTAGCTCATTGATAGGAATAAGACTAATAGTTTACAAACAATCATTTCATACATTTATCACACATAAGACTTAACATAGCATAAAAGCTTTCTTTTAATTATCATTCCTTTCATAAACATTAGCATATAGAAACAACATTACAATAAACAAGGAATTCAAAAGAAAGCTTTGGAAATTAACATTAAACATTTTTTAAAACCACTGGTAGACAAAATTTCCTTCTTCAAAATGCCTAGTTCTCCCAAAAGTCTTCTTCTCGCCTAATGAGTCTTGATCCTCTCAGCAAAATGACTTCAAGTATTTAGCATAACTTTCCTTTACTACTAACCCTTCTTTCCTATTTATACTAATCCCAAATTGGATTAGTCACCCTTAATTTTTCTTAAGCTTGTCAACTCTTACTTAAAGTAATACACTTGTAAGTCTAATAACTTTTCAAACCATGCTTAGCTTAAAACCTTTACACGTGGTCCATTAAGTAAAATTTGGAAAATTTTCAGAAAATTTCTAACTCTTCAACACCTAATCTCATTTCGCGTTTTAACCCTCAAAACGTCTATTGTATCTTGCTCACAGATTCTTTTCTCGTGTCGCAGTCTCCAAAATGCCAAGCATAAAAAACGCCTAAATCCTCAAAAACTTCTTTCTTCTAAATTCTTAACTTACTTCTTATTTTCCAAAACGAGCATTCTTTTTCAGGCACAGGTCTCACACTACCTTAGAATCAAACTTTGTGTCATTGAACTCCCCTTTCGTTTAAGGGAGGATATTAAAAAAGAAACCAAGAACAAGTAAAAAAAAAAACCAGCCAAACAAGTTAAAGGAAATCAACACAGTCCAAAGAATATAATAATTCATAACAAATAGGAGGAAGCAATCCACTAACAATTATGTTATAGAAAATATTCTCTCCTCCTATTAAACTTTACCAAGTGTAAAATTGTTGTATTATTGTTTATTCCTTTTTAGTTTTGTTGTGCCCTAATTCTGTAGGCTCTTGGGTATA
>JBBPDI010100013.1:0-10802 GCA_037974545.1 Cucumis variabilis | reverse complement strand
TATATATAATTATCAAATCTTCAACAAAAATTTCACTCTTCAATTTAATTAAATAACGTAGAAATTATTTAATAAATTCCAATGTCCACAAAATAAAAATATTCTCATTATGTAAAATCAAAATAATGCCCAATAAATTAATTCTAATTAAACAAAACTAAGATATTTATCTCCAAAAACTATCTTAGTTTTTTCGAAGTGTTACAAAACAGAGGAAAATTGCTACAAGATTATGCAGTTTGGCATTCTGTAGCCTCAACACTCCACGACGTTTAAGATGGCGTCGAAAGGCAGAATGCCTATTTCACAAAAATGCCCCAACGCCATGGTACTGCATTGAATTGTCGTGGTGCTTTGAAGATTATATAGGCAACAATAAAAAGGACGAAATAAATTTTCTTCAGTTTTGATGTTTTTTTCACTAAATAAAAGTATTTCATAGAAGAATCATACCCATTGACCCTACATACACGACCATGATACTTCTTCGTACCCAATGCTTGATTTAAGACATCATTAGAAGAGAGTGCTTTAAGGGACGATGGATGCAAATAATTCTGAACTTTCATAAACACAAAGGAACAAGGAAATATCTACACGCCCAAGCTAGAAGAAGTTACCTTACCCTCTCATCCACATGTCGGACAATGAAGAATTGCTTGGAAACCAGAACACCATGAAAGAACTCAGAATATCAGGGATGCATACAACCATTGGACAAAGGCTAATGACAAGGCTTGCGTATATTTCTTGTCTATTATGCTGACATACTAAGCAAGAAACACAAGACCATGGTCACTGCACGTCAGATCATGGACTCCCTCTAAGATGTTTAAGAATAATAAAAAAAGAAGGTAAATATGATTTACTTGTCTTAGAAACATGTTTAGTGGTAAATGACCAAAATGTCTGGAAATTTAATTCAGTCGCCACTAGCCATGTTTGCTCTTCTTTAAATGAAACTAGTTCTTTTAAGCAACTCGAGGAGGATGAGATCACCCTCAAGGTTGGAACGGGAGATGTCATTTCAGCTCGTGCAGTGGAAGATGTTAAATTGTCTTTCAAAAATAGATTCTTGTTTTTAGAAAACTTGTAAATAATTCCTATGATTAATAGGAATCTTATATCTATTTCTTGTCTTATTGAACAATCATATAATGTAACATTTTCATTGAATAAAGTGTTCATTTCTAAGAATGGTGTACATATTTGTTCTGCTAATCTTGAATAAAACTTGTATGTATTAAAACCTAATGAAGCAAAAACAATTTTAAATCACGAGATGTTTAAAACTGCTAATACTCAAAATAAAAGGCAACGTATTTCTCCTAATAAATATACTTATCTTTGGCATTTAGGATTAGGTCACATTAATTGTAAGACCTAAACTTTAGGTATCTTATATTTTTCAAAGAGCTTGAAAGGATTGGTTTTGAGCAAATTTAAGACAAAGAAGTAGGCTTGAGAGGTGTTTTGGTAAGTGTGTTGTGATGAATGAAAAGAAGGAAGGTTATATTGTTGAAGTTTAAGACTTCAAGAGGTTAGAAAGAAGGGAAAATTTTGGTTAAGTACCAAAAAGAGCACTTTAGGCGTTTTGGGTTGGATTGGTGAAATAGTTATAAAGGTTAGAAAGTGTTTTTGAGTGTCTAAGGTTGGGCGTTTTAGCTAACATCATAAAGGAGTTTCTCACAACTCACTTGGGTATTTTCACTCAAATTGGTCTTGAAAGTTCTTAAATTGAGTCTATTTTATTGAGAAGGTTGCTGGGTGTTTTGGATATGAGAAAGCGAAAGGGTCAGTTCGCGAGTGAATTTGAGTAAGATGTACTCCCAGAGGGCTACAGAACGTATATTTTTTTCTTTTTGCTCTAACATTTGATGGTAAGAAAGTTAACTCATTTTAGAGAAACTTTGTAGAAGAAAGTTTTATCCAAAGAGTTACAAATTTTAAGTTATAACATTTCTAAGTAGAGTTATGTAGTCTGGGCCAGAAATTAGGCAAGATGGTCCTTGGAAGCTAGCTATACGTTTTAGACAACTATGTGGCAAGGTTAAGGCGGTAATTTTAAGGATTTAGTGAAGTTTCAAAGTCTTGTTAACATGCATTTTGAGGTGTGAAAGTAAGCAAGAGGTGTCTTAATGAGGTCTAAGGTGGATTTAAGCAAGGATGATGTTTTGACGTAAACTCATGCAATGGACTTTAATAATAGGCCAGTTTCAATATTGAATTTATCACAATCCACTTGTGCATTTTGAGTGAAATTATTCTTAAAAGTTTTTATTTTGAGTCTATTTTATAAGATGGGACTGCTAGTTTAATTTGAGTAAAGGAGCACTAAGTTTGAATTGTAAAAAGAAAGGAAAGTCAGAATATGGGTAATTCTAAATAAAGTGGACTTCAAGAAGAATGTAGAGTTCCTCTGTTGGAATCTGAAGCTAAAATTTTGAGGTGAGAATATTAAGACTATTTTCAACTTCTTTGTAGAAGGAAATATTATCATTTAATTTTGTGATTTTATGGTTTTTAAGCTCTAAAGTGAAAGAAAGGTTTTGGCCAAAAATAAGTTTCTGGGCATTGGAGGTTGTTGGGCGTGGCATATTGGATCAAAGAGGTTTTGGACAAGAAGAAATAAGACAAGCATTTCAGTCAAAGGTTTGATTTACAATCTATGAGTCATTTTCTTCTTAAAAATTTTGTGATTCTGCTTTACTATTTTGAAAGATGATTTCAAATGAGAAAGTGTTTCAAAAAGTGATTTCTATGAAAAGTTTAAATGTGTTCAGGCATGATTTATAATGTTAAAGCTTGATTTGATGATTACGATTTCCATGCTATGAAATGGTTTTCAAACCATTAGTTGATTCCTTAAGATAATGCTAACTTTTATGTGTACATAAAGAGTAAAGGCCACCATGGAGTTTACGGACTACATGGTGATAAAAAGTTGGCTTATACGTTGAAATGAGCGTATAAAGCTTAAAGATCTAAGAAATAAGGACGAATATGTATGTTTTTGGATGTTGTTGATACAGTAGTCAAACGCGAGGTAATGAGACCAAGCGTAGTGAACAATTTGGGATCCTTGGTGAAAAGAATGACTGTCAACTAATGTATGTTTATGTGAAATTGTTAAGTTATAAATGTGTTTCTTTTATGCATAAAGAAAGGTTTATGCAAAATGAAATGATTTGATGTTGTCATGAGAAATGATGTTTATAAAAAGGTATTGCAAAAAGATTTCATAAGACCTCACTAAGTCATTTAGACTTATTTTTTTAAAACTTAGAAGTTTCCAGAAGTTTTAAGTTTAAGTGTTGTCGTATTTTTGGTTAAGTGTTGTCTTTATATATTGTTGTATTAAACGCCTTATTGAAAATAAAGTTAAAGTTGGTTTCATCTTTTATGTGTTAAGTTTTCATTACCTAAAGTGTATTTTTTATGTTAAGTGTTTTAGTGTTTAAGCTAAGTTAAGGAAGTTAAGAGGAGTATTTTTAGTGTTTGACTGCATCAAGGATGCCCAAATTGCACTGCGTTTTACTAGACAAACAAACAGGTCTGCAGGGCGGGGTGTGACATTAATCTCGATAAGATCTAGAGATTGGTAAAGAATTAACTTCTAAATGAGTTAAAAGATTATTCATTATCTCCACGTGAATCTTGTCTTGAAGGAAAGATGACTAAAAGACCTTCTACTGGAAAAAGTTTATAAAGCCAAAAAGTTTCTAGTACTTATACATTCAGACCTCTTGGTCCGATGAATGTAAAAACCAGAGGAGGTTTTGAATACCATCTTTTTTATAGATGATTATTCAAGGTATGGTTATTTATACTTAATGGGGCATAAGTCTAAAGCTCTTGAAAAGTTCAAGGAGTATAAGGCTGAAGTTGAAAATTTATTAAGTAAAAAGATTAAAATACTTCGATTTGATCGAGGTGAAAAGTACATGGATTTAACATTTCATAACTATATGATAGAACATGGAATCTAATCTCAACTTTCAACACCTAGTACACCTCAATAAAATGTTAGACATGCTCAATTGCCTAGCTCGTTTTGGAGGTATAAGATGGAGACTGCAATTCATATCTTAAACAATGTTCCCTCGAAAAGTGTTTCTGAAACACCTTTTGAGTTATGGAGAGGACGTAAACCTAGTTTAAGTCACTTTAGAATTTGAGGTTTTCCAGCTCACGTATTAGTGACAAATTTCAAGAAGTTGGAAAAACGTTTAAGGTTATGCCAATTTGTTGGTTACCTTAAAGAAACGAGAGGTGATCTATTCTTCGATCCACAAGAAAATAGAGTGTTTGTATCGATAAATGCTACTTTATTTGAAGAAGACCACATGACAGATCATAAACCACGAAGCGAATTAGTATTAAGTAAAGCTACTAATGAATGAACAAGGGTTGTTGATGAAGTTGGTCCCTTATCAAGGAGTTGATGAAACCAATACATCAGGTCAATTTCATCCTTCTCAATCGTTGAGAATGCCTCGACGCAGTGGGAGAATTGTATCACAACCTAATCGTTACATGGGTTTAACTAAAACTCAGGTTGTTGAGGATCCATTGTCCTATAAATAGGCAATACATGATATAGACAAGAACCAATGGGTCAAAGTCATGGACCTTGAAATGGCATCTATGTACTTCAATTCAGTGTGGGAGCTCGTAGATCTACCTGAAGGGGTTAAATGACCTATAGGATGCAAATGGATCTATAAGAGAAAGAGAGATTCAGCTGGGAAGGTATAGACCTTCAAAGCTAGACTTGTAGCAAAAGGTTACCCAAAGGGAAGTGGTTGACTATGAGGAAACTTTTTCCCTTGTTGCTATGTTAAAGTCTATAAGGATATTGCGATCAAATCTTACAATTTTCACCAAAATATTGATGAACCTTGTGTATACAAGAAAATCAACAAAGGTAAAGTAGCTTTCTCAGTACTTTATATGGGTGATATCCTTCTCATTGGGAATGATGTAGGATACCTAACTGATGTTAAAACTTGGCTAGCAGTTCAATTCCAAATGAAAGATTTGAGAGAGGAACAATATGTTCTAGGAATCCAAATCATAAGGGATCGTAAAAACAAAATGCTAGCACTATCTCAGGCAACCTATATTAAAAAAATGTTGGTTTGATATTCGATGCAAAACTCTAAGAAGATTTTATTACCTTTTAGACATGGGGTTCACTTCTCTAAGGAATAGTGTCCTAAGACATCTCAAGAAGTTGAGGATGTGAGACGTATTTCCTATGCCTCAGCTGTGGGCAACTTAATGTATGCCATGCTCTGCACTAAGCCAGACATTTGTTATGCAATGGAAATAGTCAGTAAATATCAGTCCAACCCAGGGTTAGACTACTAGACATTGGTTAAAATTATTCTCAAGTATCTTAGAAGAACAAGAGACTACATGCTTGTGTATGGAGCTAAGGATTCTGATTTCCAACCCGATAAGGATTCTAGGAAATCCATGTCGGGATTAGTGTTCACCATAAATGGGAGAGCTATGATATAACGTAGAATCAAGCAAGGATGTATTGCAGACTCTACTATGGAGGTTGAGTATGTCGCTGCTTGTGAAGCAGCAAAAGAAGCAGTTTGGCTCAGAAAGTTTCTGCATGATTTGGAAGTTGTTCAAACCATGAATATGCCCATCACTTTAGATTGGGATAATGGTGGGGCAATAGTCAATTCTAATGAGCCTCGCAACCACAAATTAGGAAAACACATAGAAAGGAAGTATCATTTGATACAAGAGATTGTGCAACGAGGTGATGTGATCGTCACAAAGATAGCTTTGGAGCACAACATTATTGATCCATTTACATAGACTCTCATGACTAAAGTGTTAGAGGGTCATCTAGAAAGTCTAAGTCTACGAGATATGTACATTAGGTAATCTAGGGCAAGTGAGAGGTGTGTAATGGGTATGAGGATGCCCTAGTTTATTGTATTTGTATATATACATTTTATGCAATATACTTGGACATTTTACCATTTCCAATGTCATGATTACTTTATTATGTACACCCCATAGAGACTAGGGTTTAGTCCAAGTGGGAGTTTGTTGGGATTTATGTCCTAAAACTCATAGATTGTAAATATAATCCATTAATCGTTGTTAATAAAGTGTTATTATTGTAATAATTGCTATTGATTATATTATTAGTTTTGTCTTAATAACCCAAATCCAATAAACTAACATCCTCAGTTTTTTAATAAGTCT
The DNA here is from genome assembly GCA_037974545.1 of Cucumis variabilis. NCBI lineage: Eukaryota > Viridiplantae > Streptophyta > Magnoliopsida > Cucurbitales > Cucurbitaceae > Cucumis > Cucumis variabilis. The sequence goes on along the minus strand of JBBPDI010100013.1, from coordinate 4,565 downwards.
TGAATGGTATGTAAGAGACATACAAGGATTAATGTTCGAGATTAGCTTAAAGAATCTATAGTAAAGGGATAGGGCTAGGTACCTTTGTATTTGATACAAATGCAATGATCCAACACGTTCGTGTAATTGACATGTGAGTGAGGGTATCTTATGCAATGAGTTTGCATAAGATCGGACATTGAAATAGTAACCACTAGATGTAACTCCGCTAAATAGTTAGATTTTTATTTCATTAGGATGACCTAGGTAACCTAGTCTTAATCCTAAGTGTATTATGAACTTCTGTTCGCGAGGGATTGTCCTTTGATTTGTACGGGTGAGATTGGTTAGATTGCCAACTCAATAAGCTTATCATTTTGGAAACAAGACTATGATGGAAACATAATTACACAAAATGGAATTCACTCATTTTCTACTTTAGGGTAAGTATATAAGTGTTTCCTTAAATGGTGTCTCCCGAACTTGAACAAAATGTTCTACCCTCTCTATGGCACGAGAGGAGTTTTTGTTTATTGGTTGAACCATAAACAAGTTGTTCATTAGAGGAGCACTGATATTTATGGATTAGAGGTAACCCAAGGGTAAAGTGGTAATTTGACCCTATTGGTATTACGAACATTCTTGAAGGACTAACTTGTTGTTATTGGTCTATATCCATGGACACAAAAATATATCTACAGTGAGAAGAGTTTAGCTGTGAGTATTGAGCAGAGTGTACACACAGTTAACGAATATTGATTAATGTGGTTAATGAGTTTAGCCTATTAATCTCATATTGTTGTAGCTTCTAATCTATAGGCCTATTAGGTCCCCTTCCTAGCTCGTAAAGGGTAATGAGATTTATTTATATTTGTTATAATTTGAAATGTTCAAAATTAGTTTTGGAATTAGTTTAATGTATAATGATACATTACAATATAAAGTTTATCAAACTTTATTATATAAATTTAATTTTTGATATGATTGAAAATTAATTTATGAGAGATAAAATATTTGAATGAGTTCAAATATTAATTTAATGTGAATTGGATTCATATTAAAATTATTGGTTTTGAGAGAAACTTATATTTGAATATGATTCAAATTTAATTTAAGTTAAATATAAGATATTTAATTTAACTATTAGTTAATTAGAGAATTAATTAATAGTTTAGTTTTATTTTATTTTAATTAAATTAATATAAAACTATAAGATAATGGAGAGATATTCATTAAATAAGATTTAAATGAAATATTAATTAAATATGATTTAATTAATTATTAACTAATTGATTAATTATTAATTAATTAGTAGATTTGAAATTTCTATTAATTTATTATTTTTTAAATTAATATAATTTTAATGATTCTCTCCTACTCTCTTTCCTTCTTAGAGAAGGAAAAAGAGTTATAAATATCTAGAAGAAAACAGTTTTCTTAAAAGATTCAATCAATCAATAGAACTAATAATTTTGCTTTTCAGGAAAAGAGTTTCTCTCAAATATCTCTAAACTTTTTTCCATCTCAATTAGCTCCCACAAATCAATCTCATGCTAGAGGATAGGAAGGTCTTGGACGGATGGTGTCCCAATTTGGAGATTTAATTTGTAGATTTAGAGACATAATCAAGTTTTTCTTTCTCTCATCTATAATTATAAAGCATGCTTAGCCTTTAAGTCTTATTAAGAAAATTAGTTTCTTAATTATTTATGCCAATGTACTGGTATTTTGAGATTCCTAAATTAAATTGAGGAATGGTTTTGCAAATTTTTTTGTTACCATGGGCTTTTATCCCTTCACTTCGTAGCACAACGGTGCTCTAATGTGGTGCCATGGCATTAGGGAATTTTTGCATAATAAGGCATTCTGCCTTTCAACGTCACCTTGAACATCGTGGACTGTTGAGGCTTTAAAATTTCAAACTTCATAATCTTGCTTTGATCTGCCTCAATTCGCTTCGGTTGACATTGTTTAACTCCTAATGGCCCAAATTAGCTACGAAGTGACATAATCAGCACATTCTACAATCAAATTTCTAAACACCTAAAAAATATCCAATAAAGAATGTAGAATCAAGGAATGAGCTCAAATTAAGTGGAAATAAATAGCATATTTCATATGCTATCAAAAATTCTAGTTGAGAATAAAAAACTTAGAAAGCGTGTTGGTGAATTCAAACCATATATACATAATAATTTGTATACACCATAATCCAGACACAAAAATTGTTTGAAGCCAAATTTGTTGGAGTACATAGAGTCAGAAAAGTAAATAAAAAGAAGAATAAGTTGAAAAGTCGAATGTCAAGAAACATCGAAAACAAAAACCAAGGGGACAGAGGTGGAATCACCAGAGAGACCGAAAAAGAAGATGAAATGTGAAGGAAAATGAATACGAAGGGAACCTTAAATTATGAGAAAGCCTCAACCAAAAATCCTATGGAAAAGGAAGTTGTCTGTGAGTCGACATTGGTTTTGGTAGTAGCTTTGAAGTTGATTCTTATATACATTGCGAAGGTGATGGACAAAGATTCTAGTATTACTATTCAATTACCTGTTGGGATTTTCGGCATCAGTTGCAAGAGTTTTGTCCTCCGAAAGGGCATAATTGACTTTTGTAACATGAATCATGTCAAGACCTTTACAGTGGTGGCTATATTACGTAAGTTTATCTTTTTTTTTATTAAAATTTATGTAGCTTGTTTACGAGTTTAAAATATTCTATAGATACTTGTATTCATCTGTTATTGGTTTGAATAATGTTTGCAGTACGCTTTTATAGATTTGTCCCTTATTTCTTTTGGACATAACTCGTAAGAATCTTAAATTCAAAACATGTGCAGTAGACTGATGGTCTTAGATGCAAACAAAATAGTTCTTGTTCCTTTCAATGTTAGGTAAGTCACGTTATTTTATAAGTTTCATTGGCAATAAAATAGGACTTATATGTTATACAATTAGAGGTCATTAGGCGCTACTTGCCATAAATTCATACGACGATACGATGTAGTACCTTCACTCACTAAGGACAACATCACGAGCAACTATAAAATATGTAATCGACACATACGTTAATCTTCCATGTCATGTAGACTTGATTCGAATGTGTGTACAATATTTTAAAATTTGTGCTAATTATTTCTTGACAAAACAGAGTAATAACAATATTTCAGTCACAAAAGAACATTAAAAAAACTCAGAAACAAACTTTATGGCAAACAGTAAAGGCAAATATGAACATTTACTACATATTCATTGTATTTTGTAGACTACTAGGATTGCTTCATTATTCTAGTTTACTATTTTTATGTAGTGTCCTTTACAAGTCGGAAGCACCAAGTGTGGATACTACATCATGAGGTTTATGAGAAAAATTGTGACAAGAGAAAGTATTGTCATCTTGGATTCGGTATGTTATCAAACTATTTCGATCATTCAAATAGCATAGGGAATAATACCTTTCTTTGGTAGGTGCCTCTAATTTGTTGAAATTTGAGTTAATTGGTCTGTTTGATTTGTGAGTTAATTCATTCATTTTGCATGTTTATTGATACATAGATTGACACATGTATACCATATTCACAAGTCGAGTTTGACGAGGTGCGAGTTGAGTTGGCTAATTTTTTTAGTTTGTACATGTAATTGCTAACTTTTTGATCATTTTGAAGCAGGAAAATTTTTCGTAGTGACAACATATGGAGGAGGGTTGATTGTACACTTGGAAAACACTACCATATTATTGGTTTTTAAACATAGATGAGATGGTAAACTTATGATATAATTTAGAGATTAGAATTATAATAGTTTTAAGATAAATTAGTCAATATATACATATTATTTTTGTAAATATGATCGAATAGAGTTGTCCATTATTAACTTACAAAAATCTTTCATAAAAGGTTTTGTATATGATAACATTGTGAACCGTTCATATATATGATGTTTTGAAAAGGATCATATATATATGGTGAAATGTTCAAGTTCTGAAACTATATTTGATTAATACCATCGTACATATTTATGGACTGTTGTTGGACCCACAATAAAAACACTACCGGGGCACAATACAGAAAAAAATATAACTGAATTATAATTTAAAAAAAAAAAATTCAAAATAGGCTTGATAATTTTTAAATGTCATAAACAGGTAATCACAAGAATTTTCTACGAAGAAAGACCTCAAATCTAGTAGTGGTTTCGAAGGCCTCTGCAGCAAGACCAACTGAATACTCTGGGATTTGAAAAGAGAGATTACCGCTCAGCCGCTAATTGGGCTTGTTTCATTGTTTCTTTAGCAGTCCTCATCTCGTCCCCAGGCCTCAGAATTTGATGCCCAAAATGGCTATGCAGGTCAGGTTTCAAAGGTTGTAAATTCCTGGCAGGGAAACCCCCTATGCCTCACCCAAATCAAAAAAACCATATCAATGAAATCATCAACTTTAGACCAATGATTAAAGAAACTAAAGGTCATCACCCACCGACTAAGCTTCAGATCAAGAAAGAAGAAAAGGGGGCATTGATCACAGATTCCCTATAGAATTGCCTAGACCCTAGAAAGAGGTCTAGCAGATAACCAACCTCATTAAT
>JBBPDI010099999.1:0-10803 GCA_037974545.1 Cucumis variabilis | reverse complement strand
TTGAATGGCTCGTCCCCGCCTTATCGGCTGCAGGCCTTTACATTAAAATATCCCATTTCAAATTGAAGGGTGTTTTTGTCCCAAAAATATAAATTTTTTTTTTTGTTTTTAAAAATAGTAAAATAAATTATAATATTTCCTGCTTACACTAATATTTTGAATTCTACCAATAATAAACACTAATGTGTTTTATTCCGATCTATCAATACTATTATAGAATTTAAAAATTTTACTATATGTTATAAATAATTTGTCAAATTTGCTATTTGTGACAAAAAAAAATTTGCATTTAAAAAGGTAACCAAATATTGGAATTACTTACTGAAATTGATCCTATTGGAACTACTTACTGAAATTGATCCAACTTTCTACTGTCGATTTAACTTTTTTTGCTATATTTTTAAATAATTTTAATATTTTATCGTTCATAACAATTCTTTCTTTTCCTCCAAATGAGTCAAAATATTTAAAAATATAGCCCTACAGACACTAACTAGCGTAGTGATTTTAGAAGAATAAATTTTTAAACAATTGATTTTGATTTAGTGTGTTTGGTTCTAAAGATGATTTTAAAATTTTAAAATTATATTTTATATTTAAAAATTATTTAACCAATTAATTATAAGGTAATTTTTAAAAATAGCAAATTTTACAAAGAATTTACAATCTATATCAAATTCTATGACTGATAGTCATTGATATGATAGAAGACTATCCTTGATAGAATCTAAAATTTTGTTATAGCTTGTAAATATTTTAATATATTTTGTTATTTTTAAAAATGCCCCTTAATTATAGTAAATATATTTTTACATTTCTTTTTACATTTTTAGGGGCATTTTTGAAAATAGCAAAATAAATTAAAATATTTACAAGGTATAGCAAAATTTTGGATTCTATCACTGATAGTCTTCTATCACTGTAGCATATCAATGACTATCAGTGATAGAATTTGCTATAGGTTGTAAATATTTTGTAAAATCTATTATTTTTAAAAATTATCCTTTTTTTATTAAAAAGTTGGCCACCAATAGTTGCTAAAAATTTATTGTTGGAAACGGTGGTCGGTGGTGGTCACTGGGTGGTTTCTGAAGTTAGTCAATGACGGCCATTGAAACACGGTCTTCGATAGTTGAGTGAAACAATTGTCAAGAATATGGTGAATTGAAGTTTAATAAATATCTAATTTTATTAGTTTATTTTTAATAAATATCTAATTTATTAGAAGTTATTCGACATAGTTGCTGAAATTCTTTCATTGAAATTTGATCTTTGGTGATGTTGAAAAACGTTAATATGAGGTTGGTGGTAGTGGTTACATGAGGTTGTTATAGCTATCATAAAAAATAGTTGTTGAAAATTTATCAAAGATGAATTTGCAAAGCGATCACAAGAGGTTGGCTGGTAGAGTTGCAAAAAATGGTCATTAGCGGTCTTCGAAAAAAATCGATAGAGACTTGATCAAAAGTTGACTAGCGACCATCGTCAAAAAACTATTATTGGAAGTTTGTCAATGACAAATATTGAAAAATGATCGTCGAAAGTTTGCTGACAGCAATTATAAAAAAAGTAATCAAAAGTTGGTTGACAACAGTTGTCAAATTTTTTTTAATAAATATCTAATTTTATTAATTTATTTTAAATAATTGTTTTAAAAAAAATTGGCGATTCCTTTACAATCATCAAAGAAGAATCACTTGATTAGTGATACTTCAAAAATCAATTTAAAGTGATATTTTATTTTTCAAAATTTTATTTTATTTTATGGCCTAACATGATTATTTTCGATAAGTGATTTTGACAGTAACAAAAGTAATTTTAGGTATGTCAAAATCACTCCTAAACATACCCTAATATTACTATCACATATGATAGACACTTATAAACCATATTGTTCTCACGAGGTTTCAAGAGAAACGTGTTTTGTGGAATTGAACTAGTGTTTATGTTGTGTTCTTGTTGATTTGATGCGATATGGTTTGATCTCTAGTACTTTATCCTCTAATTCTCTCTTTGTTGGATGTGCATGCTTGATAACATGTATAAATATCCGTTATTATAGCTCATTTTATTGGAATAATGAGGTCGAAATGCATAAGAAGAGTATCAAAACGTGTAACTTATATTATAAATTCATAAGTATTTAGAAATACATCTTACATAAGCACAATGCCTATTTTACACAATTACAATATCTAAAAGCAGGATAAGTATGAAGGAAAAAGCTAGTGAATCGCAGGAGACATCTCACACAAAGGCCACGCGATGGAAACTTGCCTGGAAAATAACATTTCCAAGCGAGGAGCCACATCATCAGGTGAGGAGGGCTCACTAAAAGACAAGAATGGTAGTTGGAGTTGATGTGACTTCACAAGGTTGCAATCGACACTGACACTTTCAGAAGAACAAAAGTTTCCTGCCAAAAGCTGCCTATAAAACAACTTCATCTCTACCAAGAGACACAGGTTTGAATAAACCCAAAAGAGGTCTGTATAGGGCCAGTGGATGCCTGTAAGGGATAAAGGCCAGAGAAGGTTAATCCCTAAAGAGAGAGTGTCAGAAAAGAATAGCCTTTTCGTCGTCTATAACATTTTCTTCTTCTTCTCTGATCAGTTGTAAAAGCGAAAACTCAACATCTAAGTAGGAAAGAATCTATATTTTCGCTACCCCATCCCTTAACTTAGTAATATTCTTTTCACTCTTCTTTCTCTCCATTTTTGCACTTCTTCGTAATATATGTTGTTCATATTGTACAATGGTCAAAGACTTACTTTCTTTATATATATATATTACATGTTTATACCTTTTCAATCCATCACTTCTTGACTTCTCACTTGTCAATGTGTCATTAGTAGTTAGTGTCACACTCTCTCCCGAACTACCTGCTAGCTTAGACCGAAAGACGACATGAAGCCGACTGACAACACTTTTCTTTACCTATATTTGTCAACTCTGCTGAAATCTTTAATCATGATAAATTTGCTAATCTAGTATATAAACTATTGTACATGCAACATAACACAGCGAATCCTAGACTAATCATATACATACATGAAATGTAGCCCTGAAATAACTGATTTCATGAGTAAACCTGGAGGCACCTTAACCAAAACATAACCAACAAAGGTTTATACAACCACAACTCCTAAAGCTTACACAAACTGTAGAGTATCTATACCATACTAAGATATATACATCATAATACAACAGACTCTATGCACAACTCTAACCACGTACTGGCAATCGATATTGAAGCTTCAGCAGACTAAGGCAATCTATCAGGCACCAAAAACTTGTCTTTATCTGAAAAGTGGGTAAAACATTTTCGAAGGGTAAGATATAAAGCTCAGTGAGTGACTCAGTTTAAAACTAGAAATTTAAAGATGAAAACTTACATATATAAATTTGTTTATACAAGTTGTAAACATAGACATATAATAGTAAGAATAACTTCCCAAATACTCAATATATATGTCATTGAAATCTAGCAAGGCATATCAAGTATATCAAAATATTTTAACTAACATGACAAATCTACGTTGTGTAGGGCACACCCAGTATAACAACGTTTACAAGCTCTACGATGTAGTGGGTCCAGCACTCACGACATCATCATTGTTACGGAGTACACTCAACGTCAACAACGGAATCTAACCTGTGTGCACACGGTGCCATATAGCCTCGAGCTCAACACCTCAGTCATGTAGTTAATAGAAACATCAGAAAAATCATACAAAAACATTAAAACATGCCTACTATCTTTATCTTTCGTAAAGCTCAAGCTTACTTAGATTGTTCGTGAAAAGTTGTAGTTCTTAAAAAAAAACTTGATAACTCATCCTTTGTTTGAAACGCAGTGGTTCAAATACTTCCCAGACATTCGATAATCACGTGCTAGCATAAATTTTCATTAAGAAATCTAGTCTTGAAACTCATACTTGAAAATAATCATGAAATTCAAATGATTTTCAACGCTTGTAAATAAACGTGTAGATCTGTCAATCATAATTAATAATTAGGAGAAAAAAAATATTTTCAAAACTGGTTTTGGTCACTCACAGTTTACGACTAGTTTCCCGATGTGTAAATCCGACCTATTTTCTCTTGGCATGTCAAACAACCAAAACTGAGTATTAGAAACCTAAATATTATGATCTTCAAATGTTATGCTTGACATGGCTCACTAAGGATAATGCTAAAGAAGTATATCCTTAAAAAAATAATCTATACTCGACACATTTCTCAGAATTTTCCACATTCACAGCACAAAAAATTCAAATGATCATAACTCTTCCACTACTTAAGCAAAATGATATTTCTTTATGTCAAAATCTTTATTTTGAGGTCCTCTAAAACTTACCTCAGGATATTTAAATCTGATTCCCTGTGTATAATCTCAGGTATCCCTCAAAACTAAACCACTCCAACGATCGCATGTACCACGATCCCTTTAACTTATCCCTACAATTTAACATATTTTTAGTCATTTTTGGTTCACGATATCTTCATGAAAGTTGTATTAAATTGAATAATATTTTCAACCATACAAAATAAAGATCCTACTCCATCGGTACACCCTAAAATACAAAAAAAAAAAAGAGATCTTCTGATTTCACGTGAAAACCACCTGCCCTGTTTTCTTTGTCAAAATTCACCCAATGAACATTAGAATTTGCTCAAGCTTTCTTCATAAAATTTGTTTGAAAAATAATTAGCTTTCAGTAAATTTAAACCTCACCTCTTAATTTTGTTTGTGTAGCTTAGAATCAATAAAAAACCATAGATGTGCTTAATGAACTATAGAGAAGTTGATCTTGCAAACTCCTTGTCTTCTTCAACAAACACTTCTTGAACTTCTTCTTCTTCCTTTCTCATGCTTCTTCCTTTGAAGTCCCTCTGAACTTTGGTACATAAATGGTAAAGAAAATGGCGAAGAATTGATTGAAAGAAGATTGGCAGTGGGAGGTTCTTTTTTTAGGCAAAGCACTGATTCCTTTTCCCTTTTTCTTTTCTTTATTTTATTTAACAAAAAACATTAAATATTATATATATAATATATATACACACACTTAATTTCCATTTTTCTTTTATTCATTTCACATAAAAAAAATAAAACAAAATAGATCAAAAAATATTGGGTTTACAGTTAGATTTGTAATAAGTTCTTGATAAAGAGTCTAGTTTATAAGTCTTATCGCTTTAATTGAGTTATATTCATCACTTGGCCAATGTCAATCGCCAACTACCCTAGAAGGAAAGTAGCAAGGATAAGGGATAAGTTTGACAACAAACTCCACCTTGGCGAGACAATTTCCAACATACGTATCCCGAAAGGCAAACAAGTGTGGACATTAGGCACTGAGAGGTTGTTGTCCTTAAACCCTAAACCCTAAAAGTTTTATAAGTGAATTCTCCTAGATATATCTTGCCTGATCAAGTACAATCATTTGCATCCTGAAAGGTGAGCAAGTGTGGTGTCTAAACACTTTGAGAGAAGGCCGCCTTAATCATGGATTGATTATGCAAGTTATATCGTATTGAGGCTCTCACATTGCTTAATCGCCTAATAATGTGTAAACCTTCCTTCACCGTTTTCTCGCATACAAGTTAGTTTGTAATTTCATCTTGCATCCATTTACTCTCCTTTACAGATTCTCTCGGCGTTCACAAGTAGTTTTTATTTTTGGTTCTGATTCTTTTATACTCTATTTAATTAATTCTTTTATATTGCCCAAATGTTAAGTAACCTCTAGAACTAATTTCTTGAACCAATTTCCTGTGTTCGACCTTAGATTATTCAAGTAAATCTACTGCTTCACTTGCACTTGGGCAAGCAGTAGGAAAACTTGTACTTAATGAGGATTCAGTGGTTATGTGATGAAGAGGTATATAGTGAGTAATTCGCAGACAATGATCATGACTAATGACCTATCGCATAGATTACATAACAAACCACTCATCCAACATAATAGAGACTACCAACGCTTGATATATGGAAGTGAAGCGAGTGTTGTTCTTGAAGTCAAACTCTTGGAAGAATATTTGTATCTTAAAAAAACTTGAGTCTTCAACTTTAGAACTTAGAGAATCTTTTAATTGTTTGGAATAATTCTCTCTAGGCTTTAGTAAATTTTTTTGAACCCCATATATGAAGAGAACTCCTCGAGTTCTCAAGTAAGCTTTGTGGATTTGGGCTCATGAATCTAGTCCTCTAGGCCCAATCATATGTATTTGAGCATTATTTACCATTTGGGTTTTTTAAGCCTTTTTTTTTTGGAACAATTGAACTTTAGCCCAAATAATATTATTTAGTTAAACAACATAATCAATTTGATCCAATGATCATAATGAAAACATGTGACATCATCAGAATTTTGTCATTATTTTGAAGAAATGGCGTGGCCATTTGTGATTGGTCCAAAATTTTTCATTTAACAAATGTCCCTTTTCAAGATTTGTTGACATATATGGGTGGATGAATCTAATAAAAATAAAGTTGAAGTCAAAATACGAGCAATTTTTTCTTATTTTGGCTCAATTTGACGTGTCAAATTAATTAAACTATGAATTTAGTGCATGACTTTGATTTAAATTTGGGATGAATTTTTTAATATAACTAAACTTTAATTGGAGATAAGTTTGAGGCTTTATCCACAATTTAATTTGGATAACGGCCTAAATTTTGACAATTTGATTTTGAGATAAAAATTAGAGTATGAGGTTAATTTTCATAAACAAAATAGTCCATAATATTTCAAAAAGTCAAAATATTTAGGACTCGTGTAACAAAATGAAAAAACTCATTAAGCTGGCCAATTTTTTTAAAATTATTTTAGATTTGTCATTCCTTTTCATCGTTTTTCTTCTCTTCCTCTTCTGCAATTTTTTCTTTCCGTCATCTTTCTTCTCTTCTTTTGTCATTTTTCTTTTATTTTTTTTAAACTGTTATTTGGTTCAAGATCGTGCACCAAATATAAAAGATCTATTCTTTTCAAACTGTTGGTTGTTCAAGATCGTCTACGAAATATAAAGGATTTTAAGAAAAATGTCGTTTAGATTTGGCTCTCAAATCTAAACGGTAGTATAAAAAAATAGTCAAATTTAAACGATCGTGTACCAAATAATCTTTAAAAAATCGTTCAGATTTGGGTAACCAAATTTAAACAATCATATACCAAATATAAAACGATCTTATACCAAATCTAAACGATCGTGTACAAAAAATCGTTGAAATATAGCTACCCAAATTTAAAAAATCAAATCTAAATGATTGTGTACCAAATATAAACGCTCGTGTACCAAAAAATACTAAAAAAAATCATCTAGATTTGGCTACCTGATATGAATCAAGAAATCAAAATTGAATCAAATGAAGAAGTCGAAGAGATGCAATGCTTGGAATTTGAAGCGTTACTTAGGCACCCCAAAAGTCATAAAATTAAAAGGAATTATGTATTTATGTGTTTTCATTTATTACGTTACTTGAAAGGGTATAAAATTAAATGGTGTGACCTTTCATTTCATATTTTAATTAGTATAAAAAGGGTTGTAATTTTCACATTTAAAAAAGAAGAATTTGAAATGAATAAAATTTGAAAATTCTAGAATGTAAATTTTGTTCTTGTATGTTCTTGTGATAGAATGCATGAATATTTGAAGCATTCAAATGAGAATTGTTCTACCTTCCTTGTGCGGCGCTTTGAAAATCGAGGATTAATGAGAGTTTCTAACTTTGTCCAATCCTTGGTTTCTTAGATCATCTAAGCAATCTGTATCTAGCCTATCTTAGAGGTTGAAATCAAATTGGTTTTGGGGCTATTGGGGTTGTGTTGTTTTGAGTCTTGTTGTTTAACATGGTTCTTAGATTCAATGTCCAGGGGTTTCTTATCATTTGGTATCAAAGCCTTTGGCTCTAGACCTGGAATATATATCTTTCCATTATTGCAATATGTTCTTCTCTTATTTTTCTCTTAATTTCCATTTTTTTAGTTATATCATCACATTTTGTCCACTATATAAAATCTAAAAAAAGTGTCACTTCCATTCCTAGTTTTACAATTTCGTCTTTTTCATTATTTTAGATCTAAAACTGATCTACAAATTTGTTTTCTTCTATGTCTTATAATTCAATATCCTTCAATGTTAAATGTCGTTATCTTGAAAATATGTAAAAAAAAAAAAGTTGTGATTTGAGAAATTTCATGTTGAATTTTGTTGTTCGTGAATTCAAGAGCAAAGAAGATGACTTCCAAAAGCTACATTTATAAGAGATCCTTTAGATTTGAGGACAAATCTTCTTGAAGGAGAGGAGAATAATATGAATCAAGAAATCAGAATTGAATTAAATGAAAAAGTTAAAGAGATGCAATGCTTGGAAGTTAAAGAGTTACTTGGACATCTCAAAAGTCATAAAATTAAAAGGAATTATGTGTTTATGTGTTTTCATTTATTATGGTAGTTGAAAGGGCATAAAATTAAATGATGTTACCTTTCATTTTATATTTTAATTAGTATAAATAGGGTTGTAATTTACACATTTAAAAAGAAGAATTGGGGATGAATGAAATATGAAAATTCTAGAATGTAAAATTTTGTTCTTGTGTGTTCTTGTGATAGAATGCACTAATATTTGGATGATTCAAGTGAGAATTAATCTACCTTACTTGTGGAGTGATTTGAAGATCGAGGGTTGATGAGAGTTTAACTTTGTCCAATCCTTGGTTTCTTAGATCATCTAAGCAATCTGTATCTAGCTTATCTCATGGGTTGAAATCAAATTGGTTTTGGAGTTGTTGGGATTCTGCTCTTTTGAGTCTTGTTGTTTAACATGAGATAAGAATCATGATGTTCCATAATTACAAGATCGAAGGCATCAAATTAAGATTAACCAACCATTCATTCTTCATGTTTAAGAATGGATAGGGGCGGTTCATCCTCAATTTTATGTGACATATACTGAGACAAGAGAAGAAAGACCATTTGGAGTATTAAATGTCAATATTTTCTCGGTTGAAGCAGACTATCGAGTAAACATTAAGCTTCCATGAAGCCAATAATTTGAAGATCTCATGATTTACTTAATATCACATTTTTATTGTATTTCCATTTGTTTTAATTTAACAAGTTAGGGTAACTACCATTAATAGGTTATTATTAAAGATGGTGGTTGGAAGATAGAAAGCTTGATTAATTTTTTATTTTGACCTTTTTTGTATTTTTATTAATTAGGATAGAATCACTACAAGGCTATATAATGCCTTTATCCTTCCAATTGTAAGAACAAGACTTTTGATGAATGCAATTTGAAATCTCATTTTGAGAGCTTTCCCTTAATTTGCAATTCTTGTGATAGAATGCATACGAGTCATTCAATCTAACCTTGATCAAGTTTGATTGTGGAGTGACTCAATTTAGAACAAGATTTCCAAAGCTTGCTTCTAGATCTTTGATCCAAGAGGTAATCTAATCCTAACTTTCTCTTAGTTGATCTAAATTAGTATAATGAGGTATTAGTTTCTTATTTCAAAGGTTCTTGCTACATTAATAGCATGGATCTTTGGATTGAGGATTAGGATTACCTTATCATTTGGTATCAGAGAATTGGTTGCATCTTTGTGTCTTACTTTAGGATTGATTCTATCTTTCTTTCTTGCAAACTTTTTATAGTTTTTATTTTCATCTTATCATTTCTTGTCTTTTCATCAATCGTTCTTAATATATTTATTTCACCTCAATCTTCTTATGTTTTACATTTTGAACAAAAAAACGTTGTGAAAAAAAATTTTATAGATAGCATGCTTAGCCTTAGGTTTTAGAAATTTGTTCATGTAAATATTTTTTCAATGCATTCGTATTTTTTAGTTCTCAATTAAGTTTAATTTCAATGGTTCTGTAAAATCTTCCGCTCCCATGGGCTCTTATTCCTTCAATTGGTATTCGAGTCATCTCAATTTTTAATTTGAAATTTTAAAATTTGCATTGGTTTTGTGGAATTCTGCATTATAAATGTAGATTTTTTTCAATTGAATGTTTCCATATATTGGCCATAGATTTATATTTTTTCATTGATATGATCATGTAAAGGCCCCTAATATTTTATAGCATTTTTTTTTCGTAAATCTTGTAAATTAAAGTCCAAAATTGGATTCGTTATATTTTTCTAAGAAAAATATTGTCAAATTCACCCAAAATGGACCACCGAATGGCCTTTAATTGATGTTTTACAGCACTATACAAAAATCGAGACAAAAAAACACAGTGCGTCTGGAAGTTGAAGAAGGGTCGAAGACTTAGAGAGGTGTGGCGCGACTCGACGCCTCGACTTCGAGTGGTTTTTGCAAGGTTGACTTTGGTTTGGCGCAGTTCAGCTTTTGGCTTTCGACTTTGGTTCAGCACCTGATGCATAGTTTACCAACGGTTCAACCGATTTTTGGGTTGGTTTTGCATGTTATAATTCAATTCAAGCATTTTAAGGCTGGTTTGATGCTGTTTTAACTAGTTTAATGTTTTTGGGCCTGGTTTGACGCTTTATGTGGGTTTTGGGATCGGTTTTGGAGCTTTAGAAGCAATTTTATGATATTGTAAAGTCTATTTATTGTAATTTATTGTTTTATTTTATCCTGGGGTCAATTTTGCAGGTTCAACTGCTATTTAAATGCTTTGTGGATGTCATTTAGATAAATCTCACCTTAGGTTAAGCATGTTCATGCATTTTTATATATTATAGGTGTCATAATATATGGTATTAATGTAAGATTATGAATTTCATGAGTTATTTAAACTATGTTGATATTTTAAATATAT
>JBBPDI010099974.1:0-10810 GCA_037974545.1 Cucumis variabilis | reverse complement strand
AAAGAAATCAAATTAAGGTTATTTCAAATACAGTTGTTACCATGTTGTTTAGTTTTGTTTGAGGAATGTGTCACTGTCACAACAACTTTAAACCCACAATGAGACTTTTGCTAATTGAAGTGTTAAAATTAAGTGGTAAGGACCAAAAACTTCTTATAAAGTTCAACTACCAAAATTGGAAACATCAATGGAAGAAATATAGTTGATGCATTTATGGAACAAAATACATAACAAGGATTGAAGACTACATGCATTCAATGGTTAAAATAGGGAAGGGACTGTACCAAGAAGCGATTTAACTTTGTTGTTCTGCAAATGCCCAATGAAATGCCATTTAATATGTTGAGGAAGCTGAAATAAAACCACGAGGAAGAACACAGACATAGAGTTATTTGCTATAGTAAGAACTTAAAAATATAGCTACAAAACTAAGCTTATAAGAGACAGTGAGGAAATCGATTGACAACTACTCCAAACGAGCGACATTATGATCGACATCTGACAGCGTGTGGTCGATGGAGACGGTGAAAGTTTGTTTTAGGTCGTGGGTGAAAGAGAGAACTTAGAGAAAGAGAATGGGAGACTAAGAGAAGCACATGAGCTTTCCCCTCTTTTTTCATTTGGCTTTTCGTTTCCTCCCTTTTCCATTTGGAGAAGAGAAGGAAGACTAGTGGAAAATTTTTAGTGTAAAATTTTGAGAGGGAAAAGTAGTGTGAAATTTTGAGAGGGAAGGGGATGAATGAAATCGTGAAAGAAGGGGATGAAGAAAGAGTAAAGTAAGAGAGAAGGGGATGAAGAAAGAGTAAAGTAAGAGAGAAGGGGATGAAGTTTTTATAAAATAAAAAATAAGTTATAAAATAAAAAAAATTGGTAAAGTAAGAAAGAGAGCGAAATTTAGTTTTTAGAACAAAAAAAATTAAAATGAAATTAGAAATTGGGAGGTCATTAATGTCAGTTTGTATAAAATGAAAAAATAAAAAAGAAATTAAAAATAGAGAAGGTCAATAATGTCGATTTTTACAAAATTAAAAAAAAAATAAAAAGTGTGGACCATTAATGTCGGTTTAAAACCGACATTAAACCCATATCATTAATGTCGGTTTTAAACCGATATTAATGATCCACCTTTTCAAAAACGACATCAAAGGCAAAATTTCATTTTTTCCACCTGACATCAAAGGGCAAATTTGTTGCAGTGAGTGTTTGGAATATTTGGAAGTCTCGACAGATTTCTTTACTTACCAATTAAAATTTAGGCATAAATGATATGGTTCATGGTTATCTTTATTCTTTCTGTTGGATCCTAGTTCATGCTTATCTTTCTTAAAAATAATTTGAATATCATAGATGTCACATTTACTTTATTTTGACTGAAACTTACGTAAGTTTTAGAATAAAATATTTAATATTTGATGCACTAGTAAAGTAGTAGTGCCCTAAAAGCTAGCATGACCTTGTGCCTTGTAGATCCTTATCTTTTATCTGTAACTACTACCGCGGGACAATTGATAGAGAACTAATATATTCTTTAAATACTTTGAATAATCTATTATATTTTCTTAAAATATTTTAAATTTCAAGTATAACAAAATCAATGAGTATATCAATAAATATAATAAAATATTATAATGATCTATCTACAATCGATTGTGATAGACTACTATTTAGACATCTATGACATGGTAGGTAGTACAATAGTCTATATATAACAAATAGATGGTGATATTTCACTATCATTTTAAATATTTTTAACAATATTGTTATTTGAAATCATTTCTCTAATAAATATTAGACTTATTTAA
Organism: Cucumis variabilis; assembly: GCA_037974545.1. Taxonomy (NCBI): domain Eukaryota; kingdom Viridiplantae; phylum Streptophyta; class Magnoliopsida; order Cucurbitales; family Cucurbitaceae; genus Cucumis; species Cucumis variabilis. The sequence goes on along the minus strand of JBBPDI010099974.1, from coordinate 9,008 downwards.
TTAAAAGTTAGTAAGTATACTAAAGTTTCATTTTCAAAAATAGCAAAGTATTGAAAGTATTTATAAAATATAGCAAAATTAATCAAACTTTCTTTAATCCATTTAATAAGTAGTTCTTTTTTTTCCCTTTATCTATAACAATTCCCCTTTACTAAAAATGTGTTAAGAAAACACAAAGTCACTTACTATATAGCTGTGTTAGCTATGAAAAATTTCTAGTTTGAATCTTTTATACTAAAAAACTAATAAATAAAACCTAGCTAGATGGGTACTAAAGTTAAGAGAAAAGTTTTAAATATTTACTTATTTGTTATGATTTTAGAAAAATTGCATCAGGTGACAAAAAAATTTAGAAAAACACCATCGATAACACTTTTTTGTTTGTGCATATTGTGAATATGGTAAATATGACAGATAATTAATGATATCAGATGACTATCAGAGGACCATCAGAGGGTTATTCGTTTTTAAATTTGATACTTTTGTCATTTAGAAAATGTAGTGACATGGGTCTTATTATTATAATTTTTATTACTATTTTTGCAAACGCCCAATGATTTTATGCATATTTGATTTATAATCATATTTATTAAAATAGTCACTCACTTGGTCTTTAGCTCATTCTTTTAAAATGTTTTTCACTTTTCAAGTAGAGACCTTGGTTCACAAGTCTGACCTACAGTTGCAAGTCTGTTTTCTGTTTTTTAGATTTCCTTTGTTACATACGTATCGAGACCATGCATTCAGGTTTGTGGTTGTGTTTTGTGAGGATTTTGTGGTGTTGTTGATTTTTCATCTTTTAGAAACTTTTGTGTTGTACAGTTACTCTAGATACGTCTACGTGGTGTATTATGCATATGTTTTATTAATTTCATCTACGTTAAAAGTAAGTATTTTAGTAAGTTGTTAGTAAATATCGTAAGAATAGAGTGATACTTGTTAGTGTCACACCTACTTTCGAGCTAAGTGAAGAGGTTTTGGAAGGGAACGTGATAGGTATTAGAGCAAAAAAGTTCTTGAAAATCATAAGGGAGTTTAAGAGTATAAGGGTATAAGAGTCAAGTTAGTTAATAATTAAAAAGAGAGTCTTATGAGTTAAGTATCATGCATTCTAGTTAAATGTATCTGTAGCATGTCTAATGAGATGATATGTTGTAGGAGTTCTGCCTCGTCAAACTAAGCAAACAGTGTAGGCATTAAGTTGAAGGGACACGAGATCCTATCAGAGATTTAATAGTAGAGAGGCAGTCTAAAGAGAAGTCTAGCCCTCGTTCAATGTGATATGGAAGAGAGAGTATTGTCCAGAATTGCCTAAAGGTTAGGAAAGGTAGTAGGGTCAGTACAGACTAATCGAGAGAAGAAGTATGGCAGAGAGGTTAAAGGTCTTATGAGCTACAATGTGTGAGGGTTCCACAGACCTAGTCGATGTAGAGGCATGGCTAAACCTAATAGAGAAGTGCTTTTGTGTAATAGGTTGCTCTTGAACTAGTAAAAAGAGTGATGTGTATCAGTTATCTCTAATCCAAGGAAAGAGTTCAAAGGTTTTAGTAACGTACTCAAAAGAAGCTTGAGAAGTGATGTAGGTCAGTTGTGTTGAACCATTATAAAATTACAGGTGTCAATTTCTCTATCTCTTCTATTTAGTTTTGGAATTAATTTGTTGATATAGTTCACTGCATAAAATTAATTTCTACTTGAATTTATTTATGTCACTTTATAAGTCAATTCGATGTGAATGCATTTGAATGAAATTCTTGTCTAAGTTACTTATTAGCAAAAAGTTTTTTAATTTACTTAATTGGATCAACTTGATAAAAAATTTTCATGAATTTACAAATCCCTATTCACTCTTCCTCTAGGATTGCCACATGGATCCTACAATATAATTAATTTACTTAATTGGATCCTCTTGATAAAAACTTTTCATTATAAAAATTGGAACACTTCCTCTCTATAATACTCAATCGAGAATTTATTCCTAAGTTTCATCCAACCATTGTCCCTCGTTAAAGACCTAAAATATAAATAGGTTTAATTAGTTTTATATTCCTCCTCTTAAACCCTAAACTTACTCCATGAATAAGCTATGTAGAATCTTCCAAATTTTTCACTAAAGCTAAGTTTAAACTACAGAGGCTACCATAACTGCGGAATAGTCAGAACAAACTAATCACAAATAACTTCAATCTTTACAACCTACCTATCCCTTTTCCAACATACTTTACATGCTAGCTAACACTTTGAACCCTTAAAAGTACTAACAAATTCAATACTAAATTTGAAATAAAAAGGCTACCATAACTGCAGGATAGCCATAAGAAATCAACCACAAATTATTTCAATCTTTACAAACTCCCTAACAGTTCTAACAAACAAAACTACTAAAAAATAAACAACTAAGTTTGAACTAAAGGCTACCATAACTGCGAATAACCAGAACAAATCTCAACCATAAATTACAGCAATTTTAAAACAATTACATGCCACACCCTTAAATATTGAAATCTTACCACCCCTACTCAAATTCAATATTAAAACCTAAAACTAATTCAAAATCTAAATGCTAAAACTAATTCTAAATCTAAATCAAATATAAATAAAAACTAAAACTAAACCAAAACTAACCGAAAACTAAACCTAACTAAACCACTTATAGGAATTTAGAGCGGCAGTGGCAGACGACGACGATAAACGGGGGAAAGAAAATGGCGACAAGTACAGTAGACAGATTAAGTCCTCTCATTCTCGGTCTCTCTCTTGGAATCTCTCCTTTCTCTTTCAGTTCTGTGAATTACAGAACTGAAAGAGGGTTTTTTATAGGGGCACTCCCGATGTATGATGAAAACGTCATGAGAACCCCTATTTTTGACGTCATTAGTAATGCGCCAGGAATAAAAATTCACATTACCAACGCATTACTAATGATGTTGAAAATAATTATCCATGTTTTCAATGCCATGCAATTTACATCGGAGGAAATATGAACTATTATTTAATTATTTCCTTTCCTTTGACTCTATGAGTGAACATGTCAGTAATATCAGTCGCAATCCCAACATTTCCATACATGGCATTGGGAAAGGTGAAACAATTAAATAATAATTTTATTTCTCCAGATGCCTTAAAGGTCTACGTCGAAAACATGGATGTCATTTCTGATGTTTGACTGCAAGGCGTTAGGGAAAAGGAAATTATTATTTAATTGTTTCACCTTTCCTGATGTTTATGTATGTGGCGTTAGAGATGGTTTGGCTTTGCCTGACGTCGAAAGCTATATATCGTGACAGATTCATGCTCTTAATGCACGTCTTACGACGTCTGTGAAAGACCTGTTTCCTGTCATCTCTTACTCCAACATTTTGTGCATTAGGAAAATTCTATTTTCTTGGGATGACTCTATTCCTACTGCATCACCTTGCTTACTAACAATGAAGCACCCAAGAAATAGGTATCAAAATGAGGAATTAAATTTAAATTTGGAGCAACTATTATGACTTTCTTGAATCTAACAAAGAAAAATAGCTTATTTTGGTAATTTTTTTATTTAATTATTGAGATAATTATCCTTTTGGTGTCGTTATGGAAGGTATACCTCTTGAGATTTTGAAATGTTAGAGTTTATGATTTTAAATTATATTATATTGATTGTTGGTTTTAAAGCTATGAGACTTCTTGTATATCATCTATCTATTTGGCATATTTGGCATATGACTTATTATATGGTTTTTTTGGCCATTTGAATGTTTACTTCATCCTTGAGTTTTTCTTGAAAAGTTTTGAGCTGAAAGGATATTAAGTTTAAAATATGCTGTTTATGCTCTTAGGTTGAAATTGAGTAGAATTTTATTAATTAAATGCTTTTTGAGTAAAACATATGCATATTCTATGGACTGTGTTGATAAGTGAGAAAATTTGTTTGTTTTTCATTATTAGTCTTGTTGAAAAGTGTATTTTGCAATGTTGTTTTTCATAGTTTTGTTAAATATCTTTTTTCATATAAGAGTATTTATAAAATTGATTTACTTTCTTGATCTCTCTAATAGCATTTAGTTCAAAATTGGTATAAATTATTTGTTATTGCCATCATGCTTAAATTTGGTTGATAATGTTCTCTCTTCTAGGTGATATTAGATTTTGATAATATTGATTTGCTCTTATTTGATATCATGAATTGTTTTTTTTTCCAACAATTGATACTTTCTTTTAGGCAAATTGCATTAGATAACAAAAAGATTTAGAAAAAAATAGCTTATAGCACCTTTTTTTTTTGCATATTATAAATTTGGCAAATATGACTAGTAATTGATGATAATTAGATGATAATCTATTTTTAAATTTATCATTTTGTAATTTAGAAAATGTAGGTGACATAAACTCTATTATCATACATTTTTTTTTTTTGTTATTTTTGCAAACTCTCCTTTCTTTTGTAATGTTTGATTTTTTGGCACCTTAATTGTTTGAGTTTACTTGAATTAATGATTTGATTTTCTTGGTATTAAATTGATTTCTTATTAAAAGGAGAATGCTTGATTTTAGGAGAGTTAAATATTTAATTTATATATAAATTTCATGTATGAATGAAATTGATTCTCATATTAGTTTGTAGATGTGTGCTCCTTTTATGCATATTGTTTATCATTTTAGGGGAAGTATTTATCTTTGGAGTAAAATTAATGTTTTTAAACACTTTGTTTGATCCTTCTACCCTCAAATCGAATTATGTTTTAAACATATTTTTCTCTCTTACCAAAGAAGAGTGTTCGATTGATTTCAAGAGAGGGAGACAGATTTGTTAAATTGGTCTTAAAATTTATTTGATCCTTCTTGAATTTACATGTTGCTTGGTACATTATTTTTTTAGAAAGCATGTTGATAGGAGAAGAAATGCAAAAATATGTGGTCATGTTTTAGGAAAAGCTTTCATGTCTTTATATTATTTTCTTAATTATCAACTTTTATTGATTCCAAAAGGGGAGAGGAAATAATAAGAATTATTGAAATTAAAGCATGGTAACAATTATATATCATTTGAATTACTGTTGTGTTGATTGTGATTCAAGTTCATACTTATATCATACACCTATTTGGATTTTATTGTTTTTGAGTTGTTTGTCATCATAAAAAAGAGGGAGATTGTTGGCCTTTTGCCCATAATCAACTTATTAATTTTAATTAATTCATTCATGTTTTAATGACAACAAACTCAATTCTATTAACTAACAATTTTAATGTTTTGAGTTATCAACTTTGTATAGAACATACAATGATTTCAATACAATTTGAATCAAACTAAATCAGAACACAAATAAAGAAGTGGTGGCTAAAATAAGAATCGATGAGGTGGTAAAAATCTTCTCATCATAGTGGATCAATTAGAAGGTGCTGGATCCTTTCATTTCTAGAACTTTGAAAAGAAAATGAATTGAAAATGAACATAATTTACTAGTATTTTATGTTTGTGTCTATCGGCTAGTTTTTTCTTTCTTAAAGATTACGGGTTTATTTTTTTAAAACTTAAAAGTACTGTTGTCATGTATTCGAGATGACCTGGAGCTATCAACGTCCTTAAAAAGGGTTAATTTTAAAACAAAAAAAGGAAGTTGCCACCAATCTAATTCTTTAAGGTGTGATTGACCACCAAAATAAAGTAAATAATTTTAAATAAAATAAAAAAAAAGAGTTTGTAAAAAAAAAAAAAAAAAGAGTTGAGGTCGGGAGTCATCTGTGTATATTAGGAATGTGTTAACATGCTATAACACCCGTTTAGAAAAATGTGGCCAAATTTAATGTCCTACATCAAATTCATTTAGAAATAAAGGACTTTAGATATTTTTAATTACGTCATTCAAGTTTTTTTTAAGAATAAAATATAAAGAAAATAATGATTAAAAAATTAAATTAATTATAGAATTAATAAAAAATAATATTGTAGTATTGTCCAAATAAATTTAATCTAAAATGTTGAAGCATGCATATAGATATTTAAGCTGAGGACTTATAATAATCATATGGTCGTAATGACAATAAGTAAAAACAAAAGAAAAGAAAAAGAAAAAAAAAAAAAGAAAAATAGTAGTAAGCAAAATAAGGAAGAAAAGAAAAAGAAACAATAAATGAACAAATATTAAAAAAAAAGAAAAAAAGAAAAAAAAAAGAAAGAAAGAAAACAAAGGGGTAACGGCAACGTTGCCGCGGTTCATAATAATAATGATGATAATTATAATTATAAAGTATAGGTATAGAAATAATAATACAAAATTGAAAATAACAATAATAATAATAATAACAACAACAGTGGTAAAAATTTTCTTTATTGTCATTCTTTCTAAAACATTCCTATGTTAAAAGAAAATATGGGTCAAGAATTGAGATTTAAAAAAAAATAAGGATAATAACAATAAATAAAAAAAAACAAACATTTTTATTATGTCTATTTAAAAAAAAAAAGGTTAAAGGTTTTTTTTTTTAAAAAAGAAGAATAATAAAAAGAGAGGTAGCAAGAGAAAATAATAAAATCTTTTTTATACATTTTTTTCTTTCTCTACCTTTAAAAAAATATGAAAGAGAAGAAATAGGATTCAAATCTCGAAGAAAATTACTTAATGTATGAGATGGAGATTCTTGAGAATAAATTTTTACTAAATACAATCTCTAACCAAGTTTTCCTTCATCATGAGATTAGTTGTTTAGAATAAAGAAAAAGAAAAAGACAAAAAGAAAAGTAATAAAACTAATAAATAAAAATAAATCGATTTTTTTAGCTGAGATTCTCTTAAAAAAAAATTTCACCTAGTAGAGATTCTCTAAATAATTTTTTTTTTTAGAGATTTTCTAAAAAAGTTTCTTTCCTTTTTTAAATGACCAAAGATTCTATTTATAGATCTGGGTACTGCAAATTAGGAAAATTCAATAAATATAAAATCAAATTATATATTACGTGATTTTATGTAAAATAGATTAATTTTCTTCTTTTCTAAAATAACGGTAATGAGATATCATGAGATTTTTGTGAGAAAAATTAATTGATTTTTTTTTCCTAAAATGATTAGAAATGAATAAATGGGATATTAATAAATTAAAATTTTTTTCTAAAAGAAATAAATGAAATGTGATCTTATCAGATTTTTTTAAAATGAATTAATTTATTTTTCTAGAATGATTAGATATGCTAGTTAAGGTTTTTTTTTCATTTTAGTAAAAGATCTTTTTTTAAAAAAATGATTAATGTAAGATTTTATATTATTACAAATCTTTTACAAAAAGAAAATAAAAAATAAAAATCTTTGCCACTATTATTATTATTTTTTTAAATATAATAAAAAATGTACGATAAAATTAGGTGGTTACAAAAAGAAATGACTTTAAAAGAATATATATTATTGTATTGTTTTTTTGTTTGTGTCTAAGGACTAATTTTAGTTTAAATCTCCACCATTCAATTCCTTTTACTAACATCTAATGAACCAAAATGACTTTGGATTTGGTCGTCTTTCTTTTTTCAAAACCACTTCATCCTCTCAAAAATTATAACAACTTTCCTTATTTTCGATACTCTTAATTTAAAAAGTTTTCATTGTAGAGAGTTTTTCCCATATTGCTCTTTGAAATATTTAGTGAAAGGTTGCTAGTAATCCCTAAAAATGTTTTTTTTTTTTGTGAGGGTTTGATCGTGATCCATGCTCAAGAGGAGTTTGGAAAGTTTTATTGACATGTCCAAGAGGAGCTTGGAAAGTGAATGTAGGTCAGTTATGTCAAATCACTGTAAAATTATCAATGTTAATTTCTCTATCACTCTCCTATCTAGAGTGTGTTTGGATTGATTTTTGAAATGTTTAATTTTTAAATAATTTATTTTAAGATAAATTGAGGTGTTTGATATTAGTTTAAAATAAATGGAGGTAAAAAAATGAGATTATGAAATAAATCAATTTTGAGAAAATACATTCAACCAAATTTTAGAATATGTTTATTTTGTGTTTAATGAGAAATCCCTCTCAAATATCTATTTTTCTCACTCTATTATTTCTATTCTTTTTTACTATCTATTTTCATTTTGTCGTTCTTTTTCTTTTTTATTTTCAAATACTTTTATTGCCGTAATTACCTCAATCAAACTATAATTTTGGTGTACAATATTCTGTATTTATTTGCCATATACTTTCCTTGTATAATTCTTGGTTGTGTATAATTGCACTTGTAATTTAGATTTGAAGACAAGAAAATAAATCAATATTCAATAAAAAACACATGGTATCAGAGCCTTTAACCTAGGGTTACTGTGCTGCCGCCGTCGCCGCTCCCCATCTAACGTGAAACTCGCCGGCCACACAAGACCTCTGTGTTTCAACGTGCAGATCTGTACGTGATCTCCCACTGCCAGCCGTCTCCTCCTTAGATCTCCGACCAACTCTCCGAAAACCATCTCAGCTCAGATCTCCAACGAGATCTCTGAAGCAAACCACATACCTTCGGCCAGATCTGTACGTGATTCAAACGCATCCGCCATTTTCGTCCAACTCTCTGAAAACCATCTCAGTTCAGATCTCCGATGAGATCTCTGAAGCAAACTGCATACCTTCGACCAGATCTGTACGTGATTTGAATGCCTCCGCCATTTTTGTCCGACCATCTCCAGTTCTGTCCACAATTCCAGATCTCGTATTCATCTGATCATCTCCAGTTCTGTCAACAATTCCAGATCTCGCACACGTCTGTCGCTCCCCGCCGCAAAATCAGATCTACAAATTATTTTTTTCCAGATTGTGGTTCTATTATGGAGAAACATGACATTGCTCGACCTATCACAAGCATACTTGATGGTTCAAATTATATCACTTGGGCTCATCAAATGAGGAGTTTCTTGATCGATCGAAAACTATGGCGTATCGTTATCGGCGATATCACCAAACCCACTCCCCCTAAGAAAAAAATAAGCAAAGACACTGATGAGGATCATGAGACTAACTCTTCTGATGTTATTATTGAAGACACTTCGGCAGAAAACA
>JBBPDI010099968.1:0-10811 GCA_037974545.1 Cucumis variabilis | reverse complement strand
AAGAAAGTTGAAAATTGGCCTTTCATATAAATTCTTGACGTTTTTTATTTGAAATCACATCTTTCTTGACGTTTTTTCAAAAACATCAAGAAAGAAAAACTGCAACCGTCAAGAGAGCCTGTTTTTGTAGTAGTGTTAATTTTCAAATTTTATTAAGTTTTAAGAATTATTGGTGTTATATTATTTTAGTTTTGTGTGGAAAAGATCTTAATTTGATGGAAAAGAAAGGAAGTGAATACGAATTTGGAATTTGAGTTTACATATAAAAAAAAGTAACATTAAATAATAAAATAATAATTATTAATGTTATTATAATATATCATTATTATTATATTATTATTATTTTAAACCTTTCTCGATTTTCGTGTATACCTTCTTACCCAACCTTCATCTCTTCTCTTCTTCGTAAACCAGCCGCCTCTTACTCTTCTTCCTCATTTTTTTCCTCTTCTTCTCCATTCAACCTCCGTTCGTCACCGATGTGCACGCCACATCATCGACACCCAAGCCCAAGATGAAGTATTTCGTCGATAGTTAAGCTATCGTGTACCGTTTCCTTTCCTTGCATTCGTTAGTCATCGATTGTAAAGCATCGCGCATCCTTCATTTTTATACCGTGAAATGCCGATCGCCAGGTCTCTATCACGTTTCCCCATCCAGTCAAGTCATCCATTAGATCCATGCCGTTTGGTCTCTTCTAACATTTAATTATGTACTGGTTTGCGTAAATTGACTGTATATGTGTTGAACTGAAAGAATGATATGACGGTATCTTGAATTGTAAATTTAATTGATTGTTTAAAATGTTAGATTGGACTAAGGGAAATTATTAGCTTTATTTTTAGGGTAGTGTACCTTGTAGGTGTCCTACGGGATCACCACTTGTTGTGCATCCTTTGGAGCACTAGACTGATAGGTGCATCCTTCGGGAGCACTAGATTGATATGTACATCTTTTGGGAGCATTAGACTAATTATGTACATCCTACAGGATCACAAGACTCTTATGATGCAACGTACCTCATAATAGAAAGTTAATAATTTTACCCCTAGCGAGACCAGTAGTAGGTCTCTTATTGGGTATATTTATACTCACCCTTTCATGTTTAATTTTTCAAGCAAGGGTAATACGAGAAGCAGACCGACGAGGGACAAGAAGGATGCGTGGCTGTCATATGGGGACTTAATTTTCTTAAAATTTGCTTCTGCTTAAATGTTTTACTATTTTTTTAGTTTTGTTAAATATGAAGAGTTTCATAATTTGAACGACTATTTGTTGGTTATTGATTTTCAAGTAATACATTTGGATTATTGTTTTGATTAAAATAGGGCCTGAATAAAGTTTTTTTTTCTATATGTTTCAATTAGAGTTTACTACATCTTGTGTCAAACAAATTGTTTTGTGTTAAAGTAATGACTTCGGCTGAAATAGAAAAGTTGGGTCGTTACAATAGTGAGTTATTGATTTCTTGAAAAGCACAATATTTTATTTTCAAATTAACCAAATCCAAAAGTAGGATGAGTCCATTTTTTTTTTAAATCAAACCTAGCCCTGTAGCTAAGGTTCATGTTTTTTCAAATTTGGTTAAATCAATCCCAGATCTGAAGCTAATTTTCTTAAATTCTTATATCTTTATTTCTTTATTTATATATTATATATTATTTTAATATTTAAATATTATATTTTCTCAATTTTTGTATTTCGGTTGTGCCCTATTTTCACGACACGTTATCAGCACAAGCTCTAGTCGCCTCCTTCGTCAAAGGTAGGTCCTAACGGTATGTCGGATTTTTCCTACTTGTTATGATTAATAATATTATTTTGCATATTTAATATATATTCAATTCCAAATATAATTATAATATTATATTTTATAATAGCTTACTATGACAAATCTTACAAAATTAGAATTTACGGTTCTTCACAATAATAGTAGCAATTATTTGTCATGGGTTCTTGATTCTAAAATGCATCTAGACGTCATGAATCTCGAAAATACATTTAAAGAATGAAATGCAACGACTAGTCAAGAGAAAGCGAAAGTCATGATTTTCCTTCAACATCACATTCATGAGAATTTAAGGTCAGGATATTTAACAATGAACGATCCTCATATGAATGATCAGAAAGGGAAAGCTCGTTATGAGTGTAATGACTAAATATGCTACCGATGATCAGAAAGGGAAAGCTCCACAAAAATCAAAAGTGATGAATAAATATGCTACCGATGTGTAATGACTGGACAATGATCATGTGTTTGCTGTGCATCAAAATACTTTGTTGACCTATATCAAGTTTTCCTAGCGAAGAAAAAAAGAGAAAATGTAGAAGCCAATTATGCCTATCAAGATAATGATATATTTGATCCATCCAATATGACTAGTTTGGATGTGGCAGATTTCTTTGAAATTTCTAAAGAGAAAATCAACACAATTGGTGGACCAACAAATTTTTCTTTTGACTTTGAAAATATCTAAAATAATATTTTTGTTACGTTATCTTTCTTCATATTTTATTTTTATAAATATATAAGTATATTTTTACTTATTGTAATTATTTTCTTTAAAATAAAGAAATATGAATCATTATCATATGCTGGATGATTCAAAAATGAACAAAGAAGATAAATGTCTGGCAGATAGTACAACCACACACACAATACTTACAAATAAAAATATTTTTCTAAACTGGCAATGTTGGAAGCAAAAGTTAATACAATATCAGGTTCTGTAAACTTGATTGAAAAGTTTGAAAAAGCAAATATTATTTTGCCTAGAGGAACAAAGTTTACAATTGATAATGTATTGTTCTCTAGTCGGTCAAAGAGAAATTTATTGAGTTCTAAAGATATATGTTACAATTGTTATCATATTGAGATTGATAGAAAAAAATAAAATAGAATATCTTTATATTATATCTACTGTCTCAAAGGAAAAACATATATTAGAAAGGTTGTCTGCTTTACCTTCTGGATTATATTATACTCACATAAGAGTAATTGAAGCATATGCAACAATAAACCAGAAGCTCATGAAAACAGACATATTTGCAATTTAACATAATTGATTTGGTCATCCAGGATCCATAATGATGAGAATAATTATTGAAAATTCACATGGACATCCATTGAAGAACCAGAAGATTCTTCAATTTAATGAATTATCATGTGATGCTTGCTCTCAAGAAAAATTAATAATTAGACCATCACCAGCTAAAGTGGAAATCGAATCAGCTACATTTTGTGAACGAATTCATGGTGATATTTGTGGATCGATTAACCCACCAAGTGGACCATTTAAGTATTTTATAGTCCTAATAGACGCATCCAGCAGATGGTTGCATGTGTGCTTATTATCTAGTCGAAATTTTGCATTCGCAAAATTACTTGCTCAAATAATTAAGTTAAGAGCACAATTTCTTGATTAGACAATTAAGAATATTCAACTTGATAACGCTGATGACTTTACATTCCAAACATTTGATAATTATTGTATGTCTATTGGGATAAGTGGTGAATATCATGTGGCCCATGTTCATACACAAAATGGTTTACCATAATCATTTATAGTCATGAGCCAAATATTTCTCATTTGAGAATTTTTTGGATATGTAATACATGTTCCAATTGCTCCACCTCAATGTACTAAGATGGGTCCTCAAAGTAGGCTAGGAATATATGTTGGATTTGATTACCCATCAATTATTAAATATCTTGAACTCCTGATGGATGATGTATTTACTATACGCTTTGTTGATTGTCATTTTAATGAGACAAATTGTCCAACATTAGAGGAAGGAATTAAGAAGTTGGAAAAAGAAATTACATGAAATGTATCATTATTGTCTCATTTAGATCCTCATACAGATCAATGTGAACTTGAAGTTCAGAAAATAATTCATTTGCAAAATATACGAAACAGTTACTAGATGCATTTATAGATGCAAGAAAAGTAACTAAATCACATATAGCAGCTGCAAATGTCCCATCAAAGAGTGATATCCCAACACAACATCTTGTCATTAATGAATCTGGAACATGCCAGAAGCATGGTAGACTAATAGGTTCCAAAGATAAAAATCCTCGATTAAAGATGTGGATGTTCTAGAAGAAATCCACAATTTGACTTCTGACAAAAATGTCGAAGAAAATAAAACAACTGAGAATAATCATGAGATCTCAATAAACTATGTTATGACGAGAAAAAGATGGAACCGAAATAATGTAGTTGTTGACAAAAATTTTGCATGTAATGTTCTTGATATTATATCAAAAAATGAGGATTTTGAACCAAAATCTGTTGAAGAATGTCGACAAAGAAAAGATTGATTTTTGTAGAAAGAAGCAATTAAGACATAATTAAATTCACCTTCCAAACATCAAGTTTTTGGATCAATAGTTCAAACACCAAAAGGTGTCAAACCTGTGGGATATAAATGGGTATTTGTGAGAAAAACAAATGAGAATAATGAGATCACAAGATATAAAGCAAGACTAGTTGCACAAGATTTTTCACAAAGTCCTAGAATGGATTATGAGGAGACATATTCTCCAGTGGTGGATTCAATCACATTAAGATTTTTAATTGGCCTGACTGTGTATAAAAATCTGGACATGCATCTTATGGATGTAGTCACAACATATTTATATGGATCTCTTGATAATAACATTTATATGAAAGTCCCAAAAGGATTTAAAATACTTTAAACATATAAATAAAGTTCCAGGTAACTATGTTCAATAAAGTTATAGAGATTATTATATGGATTGAAACAATCAAGACGAATATGGTACAATCGCCTAAGTGAATATTTGCTGAAAGAAGGATTTCAAAATAATCCAATATATTCGTGTATTTTTATAAAGAAATCACAAACATGATTTGCTATTATAACTGTATAAGTTGATGATTTAAATACAATTGAAACCCCTAAAAAGCTTTCAAAGGCAATAGAATATCTTAAGAAAGAATTCGAGATGAAAGATCTTGTAAAAATAAAATTTTGCCTTGGTTTGCAAATTGAGCATCTAGCAGATGAGATATTTGTTTATGAATCAACTTATAAAGAAAAGGTTTTGAAAAGATTTTATATGGATAAAGCACATCCATTGAACATCCTAATGCAAGTTCGTTCACTAGATGTGAAGAAAGATATATTTCAACCTCAAGATAATAATGAAGAACTCCTTAGTCCAAAAGTACCATATTTAGTGCAATTAGTGCACTTATGTATCTTGCTAATAATACAATGTCAGATATTGCATTTTCAGTAAATTTATCAGCTAGATATAGTTCCTCTTCAACAAAAAGGCATTAGAATGGAATTAAACATATACTTCGTTATCTCCGAGGAACAATTGATAAGGGATTATTTTATTCAAATAAATCAGATTTAAATCTAGTTGGTTTTGCAGATTCTAGAAATTTATCTGATCCACACAAAGTTAGATCTCAAACAGGTTATCTATTCACATGTGGAAGAACTGCTATATCTTGGCAATCAGTAAAGCAACCATAACAGTCACCTCCTCAAATCATGCCGAAATTCTTGCAATTCATGGGGCTAGTTGAGAATGTATATGGTTAAGATCGATGACTCAACACATTCAGGAATCATGTGGTTTGTCTTCTAGTAAACTTCCTCCAACAACATTATACGAAAACAACACAGCATGTATAGCTCAAATAAAATGAGATTATATTAAAGGTGATAAAACAAAGCACATCGCACCAAAGCTTTTCTATACTCGTGATCTTAAAGAAAATTGTAACATCACAGTACAACAAATTTGTTCAAAGGATAATTTGACAGACTTATTTACAAAATCACTACCCACCGCAACCTTTGAAAAATTGGTGCACAATATTGGAATGCGGTGACTTAGAGATCTGAAGTGATGTTACCACAAAGGGAGTAAATTTTATTTTTGTAACAGTGTATATGAAATATGTACTCTTTTTCCTTCACTATGATTTTTTTCATTGAGTATTTTTCTCCAGTAAGGTTTTAACAAGTCATATTTCATATATGTAATAGGCATCTAAGGGGAGTATTATAAATAATATTAATATAAGTAGATGTCTATTAGTGTGTGCTTAGTGGCCCATAGCCACATGTCAACCCATTAATGTGCTTAGTGTTCACCATGTGTCAAACAAACATGGCCTCTTACTAACCATATAATCAACCTCTTACTTGCACCACTACAAATTTGGTCTTTCTTGACGTACACAAATTTTGATTTCTTGATGGTCATGGCAAAGGACCATCAAGAAAAATATTTTTCTTGATACAATGTTTATCTTGACGGTCATGTACGTCAAGAAAAGTCCCCTTATTTTGTTGAAGAAATACGAAAAAATGTAAAAAAAAATATGGATTTTTTATTTCCTTAATGGCCAAAGTTCTCTTAGTATTGTTGATGGTCCATAAACGTTAAGAAAACTATTTCTCGATAGACAATAAACATCAAAGATAATATATTAGTTAACTAGAAATGCCCATCAAGTTAGATAGGTTTTCTTGATGGACGAGGCCCATCAAGGAATGAATTTTATTGATTTGCAATGGCCATCATAGAAAAAAAAATTAATATATTTTTTTTTAGGTTTCTTAATGGATTTAGAATTTTCTTGCTGGGTTTAGGGTTTCTTGATGGAAAAAGACAAAAAAATAAAAAGATCATGGGTAAGGTCCATCAAGAAAAATGATATCTTGATGGACATTGTCCATAAAAAAAATTATATTTCTGGGTTTAGGATTAGATCATGGATAAGACCCATTAAAAAATGATATCTTGATAGACATTGCCCATCAAGAAAAAACTATTTGTTATGAAGCACGAAATTTGGACTCTCGTTAACTGACTTAGAAAATACGATATTCATCAATAATATTCTTAATTTTTTATTATTTTTTTCAAATTATTATTATCTATACATCAATAAATATAATATTACTTTTTTAAAAGTTAACTGTTGCAATTATAATTAGATTGAAATAAGTGACTTTATCAAAATTAAATTAGTTATTGTGTTCAACTTTAATCAGTTGAATTGAAAGCTTTTAATTTAGGATTTTTAAAATGGTCTACGATGACAGCTATTTTTTGTTGCGGACAAAGTGACAGTTATTTACAGTCATAGTATCGCTTGATGTGGAAAATTCTTCCATGACAGTTTTAAAAATTGGCACAATAAGTTTTTTCATGAAAAAAATAAGTGCCATTAATTAATATTTTATGACAACAAATAACTGTCATCATTTGCATATTAATTACAGTTACAAAAATGTCACAAATTCGTTTATTATGATATTTTTTATTTTTCAAGGATATGTCAATCGTGACAAATTTTATAAAAATAAATGTCATCTTTTCGATATTAGCGACAGTTACCAAAATATCACGAATTCATATATTATGATACTTTTTTCTATCAAAGATCGACCAATCGTGACAGTTTTATAAAATTAAATTGGCATTGTTTCGATATTGACAACAGTTACAAAATGTCACAAATTCGTATATTATGACATTTTTACCATCATATATTCCTCAATTACTAAATTCTTTTCCGGTCGTATATTCCTCAATTTCTATTATTCTTGCTGCTCTATCAGTACATTAACCAGGTCAATGAAAATAATGTTCTAATACATCACACCCATATGAAAACAAAGAGTCAACACTTTAATATATATACGTAATAATACACTTTGTAATATTCATACACTCATTGACTAATAACCATTTTTTGTTGAAAGGTAGTTTACATACAAAGAGAATAAACATTGACATCTTTAGCTACCAACAAGCATAAAATAAGTGCATTAGAACCAATATTTGCTACCACCAATACAAAAAGTCTTATATTAATTAATTGCTCCAATTTGCTACAATGCTCTAATGAATTCTTCTAAACCTAGTATGAAAACAAAATCTCATTTTAGAGTATAACTAAAGAGAACATTTCCAAAGCAAATCAATTCACAAGTAAATAAAAACAAAAAGTTTGTACACCTAAATCAATTCACCTAATCATCCCACAAAGGATCATCCCACAAAACTTTCTATCAAACTTCGGAAGTAACAAACGTCCACATGATATAAAGATAACCATAACCAATGGCCATTATTAGTAACCACGTAGCTAGACGATTTAAATAAATATTATTTTTATAAGAACAATTTAAATAAATGAATAAACATGATAAAGTTCTATAGTGAGCGTGAACATGAATTCATTTGTTTGTAACAGTAGTTTGAAAGGAGGGAAGATTGGAAATTAGAATCATTTAAGCCCCTACATCACATTCTTTAAAATAATCAAAAAATAAAGTGGAAAACGAGGGAACATGAATGAGGGAACATGACTTCATTTGTTTGTACCAGTTTATGATCTCTAATTAATTGTTCAAATCCAGTTTATGATTTGTGTGGGACAGAAATGCTTTCTCAATTGAAGGAACCTCTGCCTCAAGTTGTTGCACCCGAATCATAAGACTATGGTCTCTTGCAGTTGTTGAATTGACCTCTTCGTGTAAATCATGGAATACCTCAGCAACAAACCTTTCAACAAATGAAAAGATACAGATGAAGGCATGTTTTTTACGGCGTGAAATCTCCATTAAAATTGTAAAGGTAAAAAGGGGTCTTAGAGCCTATCTTTTCAGTTTTTCACAATCTTTCCAAGTATTAGTAAGATAGCTAATGTATTATCAGTTATCTTACAGACTCTCCAACAGAATTACAAGAATCGTATTCCTAAAAGTATAATATTTTTGTCATTGGAATTGAATCCGAATACAATATGGTGAAATATCATTCATAAAATTAGAATCCTTCCAAATGAGTAACTTTGGGCCAATTGCCAGAACAGGAAAGAAAATTAGATATGCTCCCCCTCCACAGCCTCGAATGGATAATGAAATGAAGTTGGATTAAAGAGTGGATATGCTAACAAATATCTAAGTGCCACTTACATGTTACATACTAATGGATGCATCCTAGAGACTATAAAGGTAGTAGCAAAAACCAATAAGTGTTGAGCAACAATACCAACCTAATAAAATAGAAACCACCTTAGGCAACATAATATATTGAGCTTAGAATCCATTACCCATTTCAAAAATTGACATTAAATGATCAAAATCAACTAAATCCTTAAATGCCAAATGGCTAATTAACTAATTTACATACGAAATCTCATTGACTTGGCTCATAAGTATTTAACAATCATAGATATTCGATTAAGGTTACAAAAAAATAATTAATAAATAAATTTCAAATGACCACGGTGATAGAAGTGAAAACGCCAAAGACAATATACTTGGAATTCAGTATCCCAAGCTTCACTACTAACTAAAGCCTCCATAAATGTGACAGCCCTTTTAAAGCATCAAGAAACATTGATAAAAGTTAGATTAAGTTTATAAGCACTACTTTCACTATGTGTAATTCACCAACTTTTTTTAATAAAGAAAATGTTTTCAAAAGGACAAAAACCATGTCAAAAGTTAGAAAGCTAAATAGGTAGTTTTTACAAACTTCATTTGTTTTTGTTTTTTTTTTTTTAATTTGGCTTAGGCTTCAAATGTGTTTCAAAGGAGGTGAAAAGTTCACCAAAAAGTTGTGATCAAATAAGAACGAAATGTTATCAAACAAAGCTTCAATAAGGTATGTAATTTCCATATTAAATATCTCAGGTCTTTCCAGTCAATTTCAATGGTTGCACAACATAAACTAATTCACAATAATCCTTATTTTCACTTCACACTAACAACTTTATTTGGATACTGCTCAACAAAGCTGTAATGCAAGAACACTAACCAAAAGTGACAGATTCAATTTCCTATTTCAATGAAGTCAAGTTTCTAATTTTTAGCAATGTAAATACTGAGATCAAAATAGAAAACAAAAAAATTGTCTTTTAATTAACACATGTCACTAACTGTCCCCTTATACATATCATTTTCTTCCTTGAGTTGAAAACAATGTGCTGAAATGCAATTGAAAACTGGATTGCCACCACCACTTTTACCAGTTCATGATTATGCTCTGGTATAGGTTTAGATTTTATGTATACTTCTAATTCTCTGTTCTGCAGAAATGCAACTTAGTCACCAGAAAATCTTAGAAAAAAATGCCTTCTGCTGCCAATCCAACATGACTCACTAAAGTATTCATTATATGTTGGACTCTCTCAGCCATAACCGCCCATCCATGTGTTCAATAAACAAGGAAAGATTTGACACGTATTTATCATTTTATCTCAGAAAATATGCAATTTATGTTCATTATCTTAGAAGATATTTAATTATTAAAGAGAAAAATTTACTTGAAGATTTTCCATGAGGCAGTGTTGTAATCATTCTTAAGTCAAATGTTCAAAACACCATTAAGTATCATGTCTTCAACAAAGATATAGAATATTAACTTACCAAAGTAGTCCTTGTACAATAATAGAAAATAGAACCCCAGAATCATAGTAAACAAAAAACAAGAATTAAATAATAATGATCAACATTTTTCAATTAATAAACTTGAATGCTATTTCAACTTAATTGCTTAATATAAAACAAGTCAATATGAAAAAAAAAACAATAACAGAAACAAGAAACTAACTCTCTCCCTTTGAAGTATGAGAAGGCAACAAAGAGACAAAAACGGTCAAAACTTGGATATTAGTTCAACTCGTTCATTTCACCATTTCCAATTTTTTTCTTTACTATGTATTGGAATTTTTGTCCTAAAACTCGTAGTTTGTAATCATATTCTGTTCAATAAAGTCGTTATTGAGAAATTGAATTTT
>JBBPDI010099957.1:0-10812 GCA_037974545.1 Cucumis variabilis | reverse complement strand
TCAAATGGCCATATATCAATTTTTGTTTCAATTATTTATGCAAACTTCAAGAACTGAAATATAAGGATCACCATAATAAAATAGAAATGAAATTTAATGAACCAAATAACAAAGTTTGTAGTACCTGGATCAATAATGCTAACGCAAGGACACGGTAATACTTGGTCTTGAATGGTGGCAAATTGACTTTGGTTGGTACTTCATTTTATTCCTCCAAGCCCTTGGACTTTCTAATTATGTTAAACTCCCTTCAGAGAGATACAAGCAAATGTTGGCAATGAACAATTAATCTTAGCAAATATAAATTACTACGTTATAACACATCCATTATTAATTCAAAGGCTAATATGTTCAACACATCACACTATATAATAACACATCCATTATGATGTTTTACTTCTATAAATATTTCAAAGGAAGGGTAAATTTTATATTTCAATATAAATTGGTTTATACATTTTACAAAAACTCTATCTCGATTATGACATTAAATTTCAATTATCTAAGAGTTATCAACATCCATAAGAGTTATGAACATTCAAGTTATTAACATTCAGTTATAATGATTCAACGTAACATTTAGTCATATGAGTCTATCCAATTGTGTATATATTAAAGCATATTTCTAAATCTAACATTATTTATATCCACGAGAGTTATCAACATTCAAAATAATTATCAACAGTTAGATCAAATAACTTACAGCGGCGAGGGTCTGCGAGTCGATGAAAATTTCAACAAGTAGGGGAGATGCTCGTTCAAAGAGGAGTAAAATCGGTAAGTAGGGAGTGCGGTCAGTCGTTCAACAAAGAGTAGTGGCAACGAGAAATGAAATTGGAGCTGGGCGTTCGATGTAAGCGAAGAAAATTTGGGTGTTTAGGGTGCAACAAGCTGTTCAGGGAAGAGCGTTCGGCAGAGGAGTGCTCTCCGACGAGGGATGTTCAAATCAGTCTGGGCATTCGGCGGATAAGTCTAGGTGTTCGACGAATGGGTGTTCAGTAGTGACGACGAGGAGTGTTGGACGACTATAAGTGTTTGGCGAACCAGTCTGTGGGCGTTCAGCGTGAGAGAAGTCAGAGCGTTCGGCATCATCTATGGATGTTCGCGAAAAGAAGATATACTTGAGAAGAAGATTGGGTGAGGGGGTCAGAGTTGAGCAACTAAATCAGAAGATGAGAAGAAGATCGAAGAGCGGCATTATTTGAGCCTATGATTGGAAAAAATTGTGGTGAGGGAGGGAAATTGCGTGAGAGAAAATAAAAGAGAGGGAAATATTTGGGTAAATTGGGTTCTTTTTTTAAAAACACTTATGCCCACGTTATAAGTCTTGCATTACCATATGTATAAGTCTAACGTCGTCATATGTCTAAGTTTTGTGTCGCCATAAATATGTATAAAAATGTGGAGTTTTTTGCCACGTAAATTACTTCGATAAGTATTTAAAATATCTACCAACACACGATACGTGGTCATAAACTAAAATAAACGTCGGCAGAAATCCAACTTAAAAATTTTCCTTTTCACCACACAAATTTTTGCACACGTATATATTTTTGTCAACAAAAGTGATGATGTGCCCATGCATTACGTAACTTTTTGCCCACGCAATACATAACGTTTTGCCCACGTATATATTCTAGTCTACAAAAATGAAAATGTGACCACGCAATGTATTTAATTCAGTACATCATATCTTTGCCCACATTTTTTTGTTGCAAAAAAAAACTGTCGGTAGAGCTCAAAATTCTTTTAGTCCATGGACGGAGGTGAGATCTTCTCTTCTTCCTTTTCCTGTACTTTACGAATGAAAGGAAAAACAAAGAAAAGAAATGAAAAGAAATATTACCTTTCCTCTTTCTCTTGTTCTCTGCAAATCCTAAATATCTGTTGATGGTGGTTTTGATTTTTAATGGAGTAGAACACACGAGCAATGGTTGAAGATAAAGGAGAAGAAGAAGAAGAAGAAGAATGCAAGATTTACATGGTTCGACCAAAGAATGCCTACATCCATGGGAAAGATCACTTTCCTAGATTATTTGAGATGAGTACAAAGATTTTGATTCTCTTTTGCTTTTTGTTTTTCTGTATCTAAATGTAAAAAAAGTGTATGTTAAGACTAGACTGATTTTTAAGATACACCTTTATATTTATAGATGTTTACAGAGAAAAGAAAAATAATAGAAAAACTGAATAACTATAACGTTGGAATTCAATTTCTACAAATCTCCACTTTGAATCCAACTTTAATAATTTTAGTGATCCTTCCAACCTTAGTTTATCATCCCTTTTCAAGTAAGTCAAAACCTATCAACTCAAAGCATTTCTAGAGCTTCAACTTTGAAATGGACTTGGTGAGCATGTTAGTAGCATTTTCAGAGGTATGAACCTTTAGATCTTCTATTTCTCCTACTTCAATTTTTTCTCGAATAAAATGAAACTTTATATCTATATGTTTTGTTTTGTTGTAGAATTGTGGATTTTTGGATAGATGTATGGTACTTTGGTTGTCATAGTAGATTTTTACAATCGACTTTTTGATTCTAAAGTCCTTGATCAGTTCTTTAAGCCACAATCCTTCTTTTATTGCCTCAGATAGATCTATGTATTCTGATTTTGTGGTTGAGAGAGCAATAATAGATTATAGGGTTGCTTTCCAACTAATTAGATTAGGACCATAGAGAAAAATGTATCCTGTTACGCTTCTTCTCTTGTCACTATCACCGACAAAGTTAGAATCCACATAGCCAATTAGTTCTAGGCCTGTTTTTGTGGCCTTTTGGTAGATTAGTTTGGTACACTTAGACCAAATTAGATATCTTAATATCCATTTAGTTGCTTTCCAATGTCTCTTTCCCAGATTAGTCATGTATCTATTAACCAGGCTTGTTGAATAAGATAAGCAAGTCTTGTATAGATCATTAAGTACATTAGACTTCCCACTGCTTGGTTGTAGGGCATTTTCCATTTATCGTTTGTGTTCAATGTTTGTATCACTAGGAGAATTTATAGCTGATAGTTTAAAATGTTGTGCAATAGAGTCAAGCATTAGTGAGGTGAACCTCATGATTACCTTGTCATAATAGGTTGATTGACTGATACTTAGTATAGATTGGTCTTTATCTTTAGTGATGTCAATCCCTAAGATCTTCCTTGATTCCCTTTAGTCTTTCATGTCAAATTCTTTACTTAAAAGATCTTTAACATGAACTAAGCCTTCTTTAGACCTTCCGACAAGGAGCATATCATCAACATAGAGTAACAAATAGATATTGTCCTTATTGGTTATTGAGTTTATATACACACATATCATATGAACTTCTTTGAAAACATAAACAAGCTATAAAGTCATCAAATCTTCTATACCAACACCTAAGTGATTGTTTCAACCCATAAATTGACTTCTTTAGTAAGCAATAGAGATCTCCTTACCTTGAACCTTAAAACCTTTGGGTTGTTCCATGTAAATGGTTTCATCTATATAGACATGAAGAAAGGTTGTCTTGACATCAAGTTGGTCCAACTTAAGATTGTTTTAAGTAACTAAGGATAGAAGAAGGTTAATAGAAGTCTGTTTATAACAAGAGAGAAAATTTTAGAATAGTTTATACCTTCTCTTTGAGTGAAACCCTTTGCTACCATCATTGCCGTGTACCTAAGTTGCGAGTCTTTTGTAATTTCCTCCTTGAGTTTATAGATCAACTTAAATGTTATTGATTTGCATCCTTTAGGTAGAGAAGCTTGAGTCCAGGTATCATTCACATTTAGTGAATTTATTTCTTCATGCATAGCTTCAATCCATCGTCTAACATCATTACCATTTACAGCTTCCTCAAAGGAGCTTGGTTCATGATCATTAGGAGCTACAGTAGCATTTACAACAAAGTTCATATAGTTAGTTTCAGCATACCTAGCTGAAGGAACAATTACTCTTCTTTGTCTGTCTCTAGCTAGGGAGTATTGACTCAAGTCAAGTTGTTCTTCAACTATTTCAATTTGTTCCCCATTGTGTTCTTTACTTGTTCTTCATCACTAGCAGTAGTTCCCTCAGTAGATTGAGCATTATTCCTTGTATTCTCCACCTCAAATTGGATAATATATGTTTCTGTGGCTTTAGAATTTTCATCAAGATTACCTTTCCCTTGCATAAACATCTCATTTTCTTTGAAATGAACATCCTTAATGATTATCAACTTCTTGTCAGTGGGGTGCCACATCTTGAAACCCTTAACTCCTTTAGTGAAACCAACAAACATAAATTAACCAGCTCGTGCCTTTAGTTTCCCTTGGTTTTGATGAACATACCCTACACATCCAAACACCTTAAGATCATTGAGATTTGAAGGGTGTTTAGACCATTTTTCCTTAGGTGTTATAAACCCTAAAGAGGTATGAGGGCTTCTGTTAAGTGTGTACATAGCATAGGCAGCATTTTTAGCCTAGAATTTTTCTTCGAAGATAACATCTGACAATAGGCATCTTACTCTTTCCATGATTTTTCTGTTGAGTCTTTCTACCACCTCATTTTGTTGAGGTGTGTATCTCATTGTCTTATGTTTTGTGATATCGTTTTTCCTACAAGAAACATTGAATACCTATCCATAAATTTTCAAAACCATTTTCAGTTCAAGAATACTTAATCTCTTTATCAGTTTATTTTTCTATCATTATTTTCATTCTTTAAAATTTTCAAAAACCTGATTTTTAGTTTTTATAAAATAAATCCAGCTTTTTCTACAAAAATCATCACTAAAAGATTACATTTATCTTGAGTCACTTAGGGATAGAGTTAAGGCTGGACCCCATAGATCCGAATGGATGTAGTCTAGAATTCCTTTAGTTATGTGTTGTGCCTCGGTGAAGCTTTGTTTTCTTGCTTTGTCTAGCACACAATGTTCATAAAAAGACAACTTATTGTTGATTTTTTGAGGTAGAATGCCTTATTTGGATAGAGCCTCAAGCCCTTTTTGGCAGACGTGAGATGATCTTTTTTGCCAAAAGTCAGCTTCAGTTAGATTTAGAGTAGAAATAACATTAGTTTCCTTTAACATTTCAACCCCTTTAATTATAAAAATATCACTTTCTTTTTCTCCAACCAATACTACTCTAGAGTCCATGAAAACCTGAAAAACTCCACATTTTCCCTTGTATTCACACCTCAAAGAGTCTTGCATTCCTAGGAAAATAAGACTTCTCTTAAAGCGAGGAACATGTCTAACATTTCTAAGAAGTATCACATTCCCATCTTTTAATTTCATGGTGATTGATCCAATTCCAACAATGTTACGGGCCTCATTATTTTCCATAAAAACTTACTCTTCGTTGATTTCTTTATATGTGTTGAACCAAGTTTTAAAAGGTGTCATATGGTAGGTGCAGCCGAAATTTAGAACCCAATCATGTTCACTAAAGGGGTAACATGATTGGCTTGGTCTTAGTTGACTTCAAAGCATCAATATAGGTATATGAACTTTCTACTATAGAGGCTTGAGATTCTTTTTCCTTTGAATCTTTTTCTTTCTCTTGATTTTTTTTCTTAAGGAAAAAACAATCTTGAATTAGTCTTCTTACAATACTTACATTTCTTCTTATGTTTTGCTTTCTTTTCCTCATTTGAAGAAGGTTTGCTGTTGTTTTTTTATTAGCTTGAGTTTTATCTTTGACAAATAAATCATCTCCACTATGATGCTCTTTTTGTGTGATGACTGAATTTCTAATTCCCTTGTTCTAACGGCTGAAATAATAGCATCTATTTTTACTGAGTCTCTGTCATATTTAAGAGCATTTTTTTACCTCTTTGTAAGCTTCGAGTAGAGAATTTAGAAGGACATAGGCTTCATTTTCATCACTAAGCTTGTCCTCAAGACTTTTAAATTCTGAAATGATGTTCTTGAACTCATCTATGTTGTCTGTCAAGGTTTTTGATGGATCCATCTTATATGTGAAGGATTTTTCGTTTAGGTACGTTTTGTTAGGGAGATCTTTAGTGGCATATAAACTTTCTAATTTCTTCCAAATTTTGTATGTTGTCTCTTCTTCTAATACTTTCCTTATAACATTGTCGCTGAGATTTAGGATTAGTGTACCATAGGCATTTAACTCAATTTCTTCTTTTTGTGATGTTGTGAGTGTTGCTGGAAGTTCTGAAGGATCTAAAAAGACTTTATGAGCCTTTTGCTGACCTAGCAAAGCCTTGATTTTTATTTTCCATAAGATAAAATCTCCCTTTCCATCGAACTTCTCTATTTCTACTCTTTCCACTGCCATTCTCCAGTTTGCTGTGTTTTTTAATCTTTCAAGATTCAAATTCTTGAAAAATCAAGATTTGCTCAATACCAATTTGTTGGACTTTTTCAATTTGTTTTCAGGCCCAAAGCAAGTGGAAGACAACTTGCAATAAAGAACTAGGAGGAGATGAACCACGTCTCTTCTTCTTGGTGGTCGTACACGTGGACAGAGGTGAGATCTTCTCTTTTTTCTTTTCCTGCACTTTATGAATGAAAGGAAAAACAAAGAAAAAAAATATTACCTCTCCTCTCTCTTGTTCTTTGCAAATCCTAAGTATTTGTTGATGGAGGTTTTGATTTTTAATGGAGTAGAACACACAAGCAATGGTTGAAGATGAAGGAGGAGAAGAAGAAGAATGCAAGATTTACGTGGTTTGGCTAAAGATTCCTACATCCACGGGAAGGATCACTTTCCTTGATTATTTGAGATGAGTAAAAATATTTTGATTCTCTTTTACTTTTTCTTTTTCTGTATCTAAATGTAAAAGAAGTGTATGTTAAGACTAGAAAAATTTTTTAGATACACTTTTATATATATATATATAGGTGTTTACATAAAAAATAAAAATAATAGAAAATTTGAATAACTATAATGTTGGAATTCAATTTCTACATTCTGTGTATGCCAACTTGTGTGGTTGTACAGTCAAAGGAGATCATGCATATCCAATTTGTGGAGTTTCATCCACTTACTTAAAAGGGAAAAAGAAGGCTATATTGGGCATCACAAGATTCTACCACATTATCATCCATATAAGAAACAAAAGAAAGTTTTCAATGTTGCACAAGAATTAGAATGGACTCTACAACCACTGAGTAAGAAAGAAATTCATGTAGAAACAAGTAAGTACGAACATTCATTTAGTAAGAAAACTATTAAGAAAAAGTTGAAGGAAGAATTATGGTGAAAGTTCTTAGCAAGAGAAGTTGAGTTTTTTGGACCTAGTCATTTGATGTAACGTCTGAGATTAGGAGGGAGACATGAATGAACCGGTATCATATTTGAATGAGAGATATCCTGAGGACATGAAAGTAATCTTAAGAAAAACTTAAAAGAATTAAAAGTTAATACCTATACCAATAAGGTGCACCTTCCTTTTCAGTAGCTCGATCATAGGAACTTCAAAGTTAAGCATGCAGCAGCTTGGAGTAATTCTATGTTGGGTGTCCTCCTGAAAATTTTTCTAAGATGTATGTGAGTGAGGACAAAGCATACTAAAAAAACTCGTGTTGGTTTATGAGGGATAACTTTCACTCTAATAAGCCTTTAAGGATAAGGATGATGTTGTCTGGTCGTAGGGGATGCAATGGAATATCAGGATCCGAATTCCAAATCCTAGCCCTAGGGCATTATAAATGGTATTAGAGCAAAACCTCTCCCACTAAAATGTGGTTCGAGGACGAATGAAGCGGAAGTTGGTGGACATGTAACGCCCGATATTAGGAGGGAGACATGAATGAACCGATATCACATCTGAATGAGAGTGATCCAGAGAACATGAAAGTAATCTTAAGAAATACTTAAAAGAATTAAAAGTTAATACCTATACTAACAATGTCCACCTTCCTTTTCAGTGGCTAGATCATAGGAACTTCAAAGTTAAGTATACTTAGCTTGAAGTAATTTTATGTTGGGTGATCTCCTGAGAATTTTCCTAGGGTGCATGTGAGTGAGTTCAAAGCATGTTGAAATGACTCGTGTTGGTTTGTAGAAATAACTTTCACTTCAATAAGCCTTTAAGGATAATAAGAATGATGCTGCCGGTGTATCTTTTTTAACAAAATGTGAAAGTTTTGAAAACTTATGTGTTGAATAGACGTTTGGGTTTATATAAACTTAATTTTGGTATAGCAACATATGGATAGTTTATATAAACTTAATTTTTGTAAAGCTAGAAGTAAAAAGAAGACTTAAGAAGAGTATAATTGCATATTCAGTCGGTGGTTGTCCACATTGATAATCACTAGAATCGAACTCTTTGATTTATGTTTAAAATTAACTAACCAGTTAAAAGATATTTTGTAGGTTGCACTTCCTCTCAAATTTCCTAAAAATTCCACCACTTATTCTTTAAGATGGATAGCTCATGGACCTTCTTCAGATGTAGCCACTTATTATGGTTACATAATTAATGGTAATTACTATCACATAAAAAGGTGTGATGATATTAAAAGGGTTCAAAATAGTGAAGTGCTTGTTCATTATTAATTCATAAATATGTATCATGAAAAGTTCTACTAATGTGACTAATACAAACGTCTAGACTAAGATTATGCAATAAAAGATGCATCTACCTATGCATTCTTCATGCATGAATAACATTTAGTGTAAATCTTCTCACATACTTGTCCAAGTGTAAATGAAGTGAGAGGTTTCCTAGGTAAGCCAGGGTGGAACACAAGAAATGTCTATCAAAGCTTAGTTATAACGCGTACTTCTCAACTGGGTGGTGTAAATTCTATACAATATAAATATAAAACTATGCTACTCTACTTATGTACACAAAGGATTCTGTCGAGGGGAATGGAATGGGATAATGATGGAATGTGAACTAACTTACGTTAAGAGGGATGAAGGAATGTCTTAGTATTCTAGGTGATCTAAGTTATGGGGCATATCCTTGATGTGATATAGATCACTTGACCATCTTATATTTAAGACGAGCAACCTCTTGGTGTCTAAACACCACACTTGTTCTCCTTTCAAAACACAAATGGAAAATATAAATGAAGCGATATACATCTACGGTTCCTAATTTATAAGCATCATATTTGACTCTCTATTTAAGGCAAGCAACCTCTTGGTGCCTAAACACCACACTTATTCTCATTTCGAGACATAAATGATTGAGGTCAAAACATCATAATGGAGTTTGTTTTCAAACTTCCTTCTGTGCGTGTTTAACTATGTCCTTGATACTTACTCTCTTGAGTAATTGGCGACCAATGCTGGCCAAGTGATTAAGTTAAGCTTAGTTAGACATGATGAGACTTATAACTAAAGAATCCTTATCAAGTACAAAACATAAACTTAAACTACTTAAAACACGTCAACAAGATTAATAAAGAAGAAATGGAAGAGAGACAGTGGATAAAAATGCATTGTATTTATAAATGTACCCTTTTCAACCATAAAATGAAGAACATTCTTAGAATACACTATAAAGTACAAAAATGGAAAGAAAAGATATGAGCCGAGTTGTAGAATGCACTCTTATGCATTCCTTGGCTATTTTACAAGTCAAGGGAAATAGTGGGGGAACTTCTCTCTCTCTAATCTCTCTCTAAGCTCTCACTTAGATGTTGACTGGAGAAAAGATGGAGGAAGAATTGTTATACTACAAATGCTAAAGGACTCTAAAACCCGTCCTTCACTGGCCTCTTTAAAGGATGACCTCCTCTATACGATTCTTCATGGTGGAGTTACAGGTAATTATAGGCATATTTTGGGCGGCAAGCATTTAATGCTTTACTGCAAACCTCTCTTATCCTCCATAAAGCATCGAAAGTAACCGCCTTTTGTCATATCATTTCCAACTACCACATTTTTGTCTTCTAGGGAATCCTTTCGCTTAGTGATATGTTGGTTGTTACACCCAAATTCGCAATATGACCAAAAACGCCGAAGTAGAGCGAAAAAGGATGCAATTAACTTAAACTTTGAAATTTTCTTATCACAAATCTTATTCTCAACTCCTTTTAACCTATCAACAAAACTCAAAATACAACAGTGGTCAACCTAAACACCAAGTATAATAAATACATACAAAAATATATACTTTATTAATAACAGGCGTTTGATACATAATTACAACACTTTGACCAAATAACTAATGCTTAACTATTTCCAAAATGCCTGGAGTCATCTCGCCACAATCCTTCAATCTTTTACTCTGCTCGGCCTAAATGCTTAATCCTAGAAGATAGATTTTGAAAACGCAGGTCTAAAAGACTTAGTGGGGTTTTATGAAATCCTTTTTGCAATACCTTTTCATAATCATTTTTGCAAAAATAATATTAAGTCGTTTAAACATACCAACAAATCATTTCATTTTGCATAAACATTTCTTTACGCTTAACAAATCATTTCGCAAAGGATCCCGAATCACTCTCTACGCTAGGTCACATAACTTCGTGTTTAGATTACTAAATTATCAGCATCTGAGAGTATCCTAATTCGTCCTTGTTGCTCAAGCTGTTAAGCATTATACCCTCTTTTCAACGCATAAGCCAACTTCATCACAACATAGTCCCATACACTCATGATGGCCTTTTAACTCTTTATGTGCACATAAAAATTAGCATCATCTCAAAGAAACAACTAATCGTTTGAAAATATTTTAGAGTATTGAAATCATAATCATCAAATCAAGCTTTAACATTATAAATCATGCTTGAAAACAATATTGTTCAATAGTGGATTAGTGGGACGAAAGAACAAGATGTAATATCGGGGGTAAAATAGTATTTTGACCTAGCCAAGGTTACGAACAACTTGTGAAGGATCAACTTACTAATCATGATTATA
>JBBPDI010099943.1:0-26530 GCA_037974545.1 Cucumis variabilis | reverse complement strand
TTAAATTACAATAATCTTCAGACAGAGCGATAGATTAGGGCACCGGTGTGGAACGAGGCTCGTGTCAACGACCTCGAGAAAATGGGAGAAGAAGAGAGACGCCCCCAGAAAGTTTTTTAGTGGCTCATGAAAAGAGATTTTATATTCTGTATTACTTTCTTTTTGCTATGGTTTTAATCAACCAATCATAAGATGACACTTAACATCCTAACAAACAAAGTCCACACAACAATTCTTTATTTAATTATTATCATTTTCTAATCATTTTTATATTTTAATCTCAAATATAATAATTATGTTAATTATTTTTGACAAATTATTTCATTTTAGAATTAATAAATTAAAACATACCATGTTTCATAGAATAAAATTTTCAAATATTATACATCTTATTCTAATTCACAAAATAACTTTATCTAAAAGTATTTTTCAATTATGATGGTGTAATATTTATAATTATTTTTCAAACAATATTTTCTATCATTGTTTTTTATCTTCAAAAATAACATAATTCTTAGCTAAATTTTAAAAGGAAATGATAAAAACACTAAATTTGACAAAATATTTACAACATATAACAAAATTTCAATTCTATCAATAATAAACATCAAATGTTTGATATACAGTAGAAGTCTATTAATTTCTATTATTAATATAATCTAAATTTATTATTTAACGGTAATATTTTAATTTATTTTATTATTTTTAAAAATATCCCAACTTTAGAAAAATATTTTTTTTTAATTTGTAAATGTTTGTCTTACTTTATAAAAATATGGATAAAAAATATATAGTAAGAAAAAGTATGTGACCACTATTTTTATAAAAATATATATATATATAGGAAGAAAAAGTATGTGACCACCAGGACTATACAACGTGGTGCTTGAAATATGAGATAGGATTCTTTGTTTATAAATAAAATTTTAAAGAATGTAGCAAGCTTATAAATTTATTCTTATATGTTGAAAGGAACTATAGTTTATTTACTTTGGGAATTGAAGAGATTTTGATGTTTCTCTCTCATTTATACACTTACAAAACAATAGATTAGGTCACATCAATTTGCCTCAAAAGAATGGAGAAGAAAAATTTGTCAAAGTAATTACAAATAATTTTTTATAAAAAATTATGTTGTGTATTGTTTTTTTTTTCAACTATTACATAAAAACCAATTACCAAAAGATGATTACCTGAATTAAAAGTATATTAAAATTATTGGGAATACCTTTTAAATTATAGAAGAAAAATGAAATAATTTTGTCATTATTTGGCATATAATTTCCAAATAATATTTTTTTCAAAATAATGATAGAAAAAAATTGCTTAGAAAATAGGAAATGGTATATTTTTATTTTAATTATGTCCTACTTAAATGAAAATTTAAAATAGGTTTGTAAATGATTTTAAATTGATTAAAATTATTTTTTATCCTATTCAAAATCACTTAGAACAAATCCACAAATAGACATGGATGAGTTTTGGTGCCTAGGCGAGTGCATTAGGGTTTTTCCCTATCAATTGTTTTGCATGTTGTTTTACATACTTTTTTTATGATCGTCTAATATTCCATTATTTCTGAAATTGCTATAATGTTTTCACATAACATAACGTTGTAATGTTTTCCAGTTAGTTTTGATATTTACGAAAAGACATTTAACTTGTTAATACACGTACTATTTTGTTAATTTATTATATTACATTTTATTCATGACACAATATAGAGAAGAATTTTCATTTAGTTTCTTCACAGTATTTTATGTTTTACAAATTTATGAATAGAATGAAAATGCTTAACAAAAAATTTTATGGCTATACTATACAAAGGTCTCAAACTTTTTTATTAATAAATTCTACTATTTAAACTGACAAACTTATGGCAAAAGATATAGGGGATGAGTGAGCTAAATTGCGGCGGACCAGAGAGGAAGAATTGGTGGTGGATTTAGACTGAAAGGTACTTCGAATGACTTTAGTGTTGCTTTCTTTTTGGTTGGTGGGCAAATTGCTCCCACAATGTGTCACACCCCTTCTAGATTTTCCCTTCTAATCTAGATCGTGGTGTGAATGTACTCTTTGAAACATTCATTTTCAAATGTAAGATTGATAAAATATTTTTTTAAAAAAAAAATAGGTAGCCAAACCTAAAAAAAGAAGATATTTTCAATTATATAAGAATATAAACAGGCTCCAGATTCTACAACACAAGTGTGTCTTACCACACACATTCAGACAATTACAGAGTTTCAAGCATAGTTAAAAATCAAACTAGATACTGCATACAAAAAGATTATAGTCAAAAGAGGGATATCTCAAAACACTAAGTCTTTGACGTCACTCTTGCTACATCTAACCACCCCATGATGCAAAACAAAAGTTAACTATATACATACAAAAATAAAGATCTAAAATAGTAATGAGGGTTCGATCAACGCTTGGTCCTTGATCGCTACCTGAGAGGAAGAAAACATTGAAAACATAAGCTAAAACATCAGTGAGTGGCAAGTTATTATATGTAAAAACTTGTTAACCATGCGTAAAAAATGTGTAAATATGCATCGATAATGAAATATTATATGAAAACGTCATCTTCACATAACCACAATTCAAGCTAACAAACTTGTACTCAATCCAACCATGGCAAGACGTCTAAATATACGGCCAAGGATAGCTTGCACATGATCAAGGAATCATGCAACCAAAAATAGCTCACACATATTTAGTACCCGCCACGATAGCAACATCCATCCAATCCAACCATGATAGCATACTAAATACACGACCCGAAATAGCTCACACGTGATCTATATCCACAAGGAAACACACGGTTAAACGAAGATCACACATACTTAGCACCTACCACAGTAACAAACTTCATCTAATCCAACCATGATAGCATACTAAATACACTGTTCAGAATAGCTCACATGTGATCCATATCCATAAGGAAACACGCGGTCAAACGGAGCTCACTTATACTTAGTACCTATCACAGTAACAACCTTCACATCCGCTCCTATGTGCACATAGAACCACCCATCATGAGTTAAACTAGGCCCAAAGCCAAAATCACATCCTCCATCCATGTTCTCACCTAGCTTAGGTTCCTAGATCTTCGACCATGGCCTCTTTCAACCTCAAAATCTCCTGACAACCATAGGTGGCGCTACAAAAACACATTCACGAGGCTATAACTATTTTCAAAATACTTCATAAGGAGTAAATCTATTTATGTTTCTAAGGTTCTTGAATTTTTAAAGCGCCTAGGATTAGACTAAACTTTTGACACACGAATCCTTGGACTCGAAATCTAGATACTTAACCCCACGAGCATCCAACTTAGTTGAAAACTCAATGGGTCTTTTATATAGATACACTTTTGTCTCCATTATCGATGATGTTTGAGATTTATACCCAATATATTACCATGAGTTAAACAACTCAAACACTTTCTAAGATCACCCAAATTCACTTTATGATTCGAACTTCATAAAAGTAAACACCCAAACAAACTCCAAGTTAAAGAAAAGCTCATTTTCAACCTCTAACATTCAATTTTTAGAACCCAAGTATTATGTTCATTTTAACGCTTAGACTCAAAGGGCACTTGAGAACTTGAAGAAAACTCATTTAAATCACCTCAACCCTCAACAAGAACTTAGCAAAGTAACCTTAACTTCAATGGACAACATCCTAACCACCTTCTAAATTCGCAATCAAGCAGCCACCATCACGGATTACACAATGTTATCACTAAAATCATATGGGTACTCAAGATCGACTCCATAAAGCTTAGAACCTTACCTAAGTGGTGCCAAAACACCTAATTTCAAGCTTCTAAATGATTGGACAACAGCTTAAACTTCCTTACAATTTGAATCTAACATCAAAATAAAAATGTAATGGGTATTGTGAAAATCAAGTCGAGACTTAATGGGTAATTCAAAAATCACCTTAAAATAACTCCAAACTAATCTTACGTTAAGCGGTGGATTTGAATGGAGAATGGATATGAATAGCAGCTGAGTTAATTTCTGGCACAGTAGCTGAATAAGTGGTTGCTGAAATGAGGCTTGCAGCTGGTGCGAAAGGTTGGACGCGAAAAGACAAGTGCGACACAAGCTGGGCAACAACGACGTAAACTTCCACCTTTAGATTTGCAAGGACGACCTAGGGTGGAGCTCGCTGGCCATTATCAGGAGATAGGGTTCACTGGTTATTATCGTGAAGGATAGAAAGAAAGGGGAGATGAGATGAAGAGAAAATTTCCAAAAGGAGAGGGGCACGTGGGCTTTCACAAAGAAGAAGAAGCCTTCCTTTCCCTCTTTTTTTTTTTTTGCTTCTATTTTTAATAAAAGTAAATATTAATAATAAATAAAAGATAACCATGTTGCCTCTCAACTCAAAATTGAAATTACCTTTTGCAAGATCTTCATTCCTTAAAAAAAAAAAATTCCAAGTTTTTCACCAAACTAACTTTGTTCCAATTCCTAAAAAAAGCAAATTAACCTTAAGGAAGTAAAATGTATTCCAACTTGTCCTTCACCATTTAAGAGATATTAAATAAATAAATAAATAAAAATAAGGAAAGTGAAACGAAAGCTGTGGAGATTGTAGGTAAAGCATTATTAGTGATTTGGAGAACTGAGAACACCATGGAGGTGTGTAAAGTTGGTAAGGACGTCTTTCTTTTCAAATTTCAAAAAATTGTCAATTGTAGTTGTTTAGATCAAGACCTTGGTTGTTTATAAACATTTTTTGGCTCTTGAAGAGCCTGATAAGATGGAGAAGTTGATGCATCTATTGTTTAAGAAAGTTTTCTTTTGGGTACATTTTCTAGATCTTCCGTTAGTTTGGTTAAATTGTGATATGGCGATGAAATCAGAAGATCAATGGGGTGTTTTAAGCAAGTTGACTGTGGTGGTGATGGGTTCTGTTTGGGCAGCAATCTTAGAGTCTGAATTTGATTGGATATTGATAAGCCCCTGAGGGGGGGGATCAAACTTAACTTAAATGGACCAATGGGTGGGTCGTGGATTCATATGTTGTACGAGTGATTACTAGAGTCCTGTTATTTCTGTGAAAGAATAAAGCATGGGATCAAAGATTGCTCAAAGGCTTTTGATTCTAGTGGAAAATGGGTGACATTTTATCAGTCCAATATGAATAGTGATTAAGAATAGAAGGGATGGGCAAAGATGGTGGTTAAAGGGTTTCCAAGGACTTGACAATGGCAGCTTGAGGGAGCAGGTCGATGGTGGTTGAGGTGGAGGGAAAGGTACAGGGGAACAACAAGTGAGGAGTGGTCCAAATTTTGTGGAGTTCTAGTAGGGTGCTGAGAAAATGTAGAAAGTTTTGACAAGAGTGAAGGTTGTGGAGTCCAACAGTAAGAAGATTGTTAATCGAAATTAGCCTCAGCTGAGTTATAGAAGATTGAATTGAGCTTTTCCTAAGGCTCGAGCATGGTAGAGGAAGATAAAGATTTTTTTGTTACATCTAAGCCTAGGTTTGCGGTGGGGTTAAAAGGTATAACTTATGCTTTTTCTGGTGGGATTTCTTCAAAACGAGATTGCAATTTTCTTCCCCAAAGATAAAAAGTGGAAGAGGATGACTCAAAGGGGTCAGAGAGAGGAAGTTCGAGCTTCTGCTCGTACAGATGCTAGCAAGCAAAAGAACAAGGTGGAGAACGTTTTAATGTACCCTAATAAGAAAGCAAAATGTAAGTTGGCACAAAGCGATTGTGAACACGGGTGGTTGTTGTGGATCTGAGGAGGCTGAAGCATAGCCCCGCTGAGCATTTTAAGTCTTCTA
Organism: Cucumis variabilis; assembly: GCA_037974545.1. Classification (NCBI taxonomy): domain Eukaryota; kingdom Viridiplantae; phylum Streptophyta; class Magnoliopsida; order Cucurbitales; family Cucurbitaceae; genus Cucumis; species Cucumis variabilis. The sequence continues at coordinate 20,719 of JBBPDI010099943.1, read as the reverse complement.
TGTTAGAATGTCCAAGGAATAAGGATCCAACGACATTTCATGTTGTATATGACGTGTTGCAAGGATAATATCCTCCAAATTTTGTTTTTGTTGGAAACTAAATGTTCAGAGACTATTATATTGAAATTAAAGAATCGTCTTTGATTTGATGAGTGTCTTTTGATTCATAGTTCAACTGCGAGGGGGGCTTTGTCTTTTATGGAAGAGTGAATATCAGATGAGTCTTCGTTTTTTTTTTCTTATCACGTCGATGTTTCGTATGCTTAGAGGAAAATGGTTAGAGGTTCACAGAGATTTATGGTCAACCATAAGGTAATTTCTTGTCACACCCCATCCTTAAGGTCCTCTTCACTAGGCCTAAGATGTGGCGTGAAGCCAACCGATATTGTTTTTCTTCTAATGACACCTGTGACCTTGCTTAACCTATAACTCTTATCGATCTCCTTTAAAAAATTAGCATAGACATAAAGTGCGAAAGGAAATGTCTAAACTTGGAATTAATAAATTAAAATCTTTGCAAAACATCTTCAAGTTTATCCAACTAATGAACTACTTGTGCAATAGTCTTATATAGATAAAACTAAGTTTAGAGTTCCACCTATGGCGACACCAAACAAAGTCAAATCAAACTCTTAAACTAGTCTATTACAGATAGCGACAACTAAGTCCTTTATTAGCATAATTATAATTTATCATTCATGCATGAAATGAGCTATACAAAATGTAGTCAAACTTCTAGCAGAGTAGGCGGAACTTTAACAGGCGCAAAAACTACGATATCTACCTATTAGGAAAATAAAATATTGAAAGGATGCAGTATAAAGCCAAGTGAGTGACAACTTTTAAAATAAAACATGGTAATAAAAACTTGGAGCAAAAAATATACATAAATTAGCAAAGTAACTTTTTGTTCAAACTTAGCTTTCAACTTTTCGTTTCTTTCTTACTATGTTGAACTTCTTTTATCTACATGATGAAACTGATCTAGGCGTGGAAGTCCTATCTCGTGATACAGTACCTATGAGACGAAGCTCTAGGTTCCAACAACACTCTATCTCACTATAGCTACCATGAGATGGAAAATCTAGGAAATCTAGGCATCGTTAGAGGTTCTGATCTTCTTAGTCTATGTGATGGAAACTCTAGGCATCTACTGAATACCCTCATCACACGACTTTTGTGCACATGACAATCTCTCCTGTAGGATTGCTATCGGGTCAAGACATCTCGGTATAGACTAAAACATATTCTGAATTCTCATGCTAAAAGTTTAACTTACTAAAATTAGCATTCTTATGAAAAACTCTTGCATTAAACAAGTCTCAAATCTAGTTTTGCTTTAAATTAATCTCTATGCCCAAATACTTGCAAGAAATTAGCATCCAAAAACATTCTCATAGTTCTCATGTTTTAAAAAACATTTCTCAATTTGAATGCTTTAAAGATTTAACTCAACCATGCTTCATTTCTAAACTTGAAATTCATGTTGTAAATAATTTGATAAATCTAACATATCCAAATGCCTAAAATCAAAGCATACATAAAACATAAATTCTTAAATCAAGCTTAGAAATTCATTTTAAATTCAATTTCGTCATTCATAACTTTTGTTTAGATTCTTGGTTTATAGATTTAACCTATTTCCTCTTGCCGTTAAAATAACAAGAAAATATCAAGTAAATTGGGTTCCAACTAAAGGAAGCTTTTTCAACTTCTTATCTTTTTCCTTCTCTATTCAAGAGAACTCTTTTCTTGCTAACCTTGATTTCTTTGAACTCTTTGAGTGTTCTTAGCTTTCTCAAGACCGGTTCTTCAAGTTTGCCCTAGCTTCACGCGAGTTCCCAATAAATTTAGAGTCCAACACAACAAGCTCTAACTTAACAAACTTGCTCTTAAGCTTCTTAAATAAGGAAGGAGAAAAATTGAACTTGGATTTAAACCTTAGGTTCTTAACCCTTCCTTTTAGTTCAAACTCACCAAAGATCAAAACTTCTAGGATGTCCCTTGATCGAACACCCAACTAAAGTTTGGTGTCGAACTACCCTCTTGTTTGACTCCAACACTTGCAAGTAAATCTCAACCCCTCTCTACTTCTTCTTTTTACTTTGCTCTTGAAATGCGAAATGGTGAGAAATGGTGATTAATGAGAGAAATAAGGGTTATTTTGTACTTAAAAGAAACTTTGCGTCCAAAAAATGTCAAATCCTCGCGCAATATAAATTTCTGAATATCTGTCTGTCACACGTCTTTAAGTGATCTTGACTAAGAACAATTCGAGATCCTCTGAGATCTTCACTCTTCTTAGCCTGACATGTCCTAAATCATGTCCAAGAACCTTGATATTTCCTTCCTCAGCTTTCAATCACAGCCGAACACAACCACGAGATGGCCCGAGACCCATCTCTAAAACCTTTTTGTCTTTTTGACTCGATCGACTAACATCAAGATGCTCTTATCTTAGCAGAGATTTACTCTTTGTTTTTCATCTCGCTCGAGATTACTGAAAACTGCCCAAGGTTCTTACTTTTGTCTTTTCTCTGCCTTTTCTTTCGACCAAACAAGACTGAGTCTGAACACTCATATGTCTAAAGACCTTTTGGACAAAACTTTTAGCCTTTTCTCAACTTCTTAGCAAGCAAATGAGATAGATGATACGAGTATTACACTAACTCTCTCTCCATCACTCCATATATTCACTAAATTTTGACAAATATCCCAATTTATTAAAAACAACGTCGGGTAGCCAAATCTAAATGATCGTGTAGCCAAATCGTGTACCAATATGTCAATGATTTTTTTTCAAGATTCTTTATACACGATCGTTTACAATGGCTACCAAACGATTGCGTACCAATATCCCAATATAAAATATTTATATTGATACATGAATATTCTTTTATACTTAGTAACGAATTGATGCGTTATGTTATAATATTGTAATTTTAATGTATTCTTTTAAAATTCTTTGGTACACGATCGTTTAGATTTGGCTACACGATCGTGTACTAATATTCAACAATTTTTTTCTCAAGATCTCTTATATTTGTTAGATTTGGTTGTAGTCAAATCTAAACGTACCAATATACCAGCGATTTTTGTTCAAGATAGTGTACCCAAATCTTTTATGTTTGGTACATAATCTTGAACCAAATAACAATTTGAAAAAAAAAACAATACAAGATTTATGATTGATTGATAATAAAGATCATGATTTCAAAAAAAAAAATATAAAAGAAAATTTGCAGAAGAAGAGAAGAATGAAGTTGGAAAGGAAGGGAAAACCAGAAATATTTCTTAAAAATGACTGACTTCATGAACTTTTTTTATTTTGTTACACGAGCCATAAATATTTTGGTGTTTTGTTATATTTATGAAAATTAATCTAAGTTTATAATATTTATAAATATATATATATATATATATATACTATATTAAATGGGTCTATAAGTGGATAAGTTTCCACTTTCCATTTTGCCATTAGATTTTCTCAAAATTATTATTTTAATTTTTTTCTATTTTGCCACCACATTAAAATTACAATATTATAACATAACGCATCAATTCGTATGTATCTTTTACAAAATTGCATCAGTTTATAGCGACACGTTCTTTCACATTATCACTGACAAAATTTTCAAATAATAAATACAAATTTTTCTACTTTTCATCTTCATCTCTTCATTTTGAGAATGTTTATTGAAATAATTTTAGAATAAAGTTTTTGTTATCCATTTGAAGATGGTCTCAATCTTTTCTCATATCTCTATTGTATTGGTTGCTTTTTCCCACAAGGTTCTATTATCACCAACATATTAATGTGTACTCTCGATCAAGGTGATCTTTTTGTTTGTTTTTTTTTCTTTTAATGAAAGAAAGAGAACAAAGAAGAAAATTGTCGTGGTAAATTTGCTCGTTGAGATTTCTTAGATCGGCCACTTGGATATGATAGCTATATATATATATATATAGATTGTTTAAATAAATATATTTGACTGAATATTTGGGATGCATACCTATGGATTAATAATATTTTTTCTTATTTATTTTCTCCAATATAAATTTTCACCTCTACAAAATTAATTAATGTGGATAGGTGGTGGATGCAATTTCAAAATTTGGGGTAAATATTATATAAATTTATTTAATGTTTTATTTATTTTTGCTTAATTTTACATTCATTTTTACGTGAAAAATTGTAATAATCCATAACTTTTTCATTATATCCTCAATTTTGAAACTTTTAGAAAAACTGTTTTTTATAAAAGCACACTTCCAGCATATTAAACATCTATTTTACAATCAAGATAACATCAATCTCTACTTTTCTTTTATAGAAAATTTGATGCTTCTATGACATGTCTATTATGGTTGCTCTTCAAATTTGCTCTAAATCGAATCATAATAAATGCATAAAAAAAAATAGAGAAAATAAGAAAGAGAGATTTAATCTAAGGAATCAAAATCTTTAGTGACTAATCAATCTACTACATCCATCCCTTTCATAATTTTCATTTTAGATTTTAGATTTTTCTTCTGTTTAATTATTTTTTATTTATTTAGATTGATTAAAACTATTGCTATACAGTCAACTAACAAAGGTTCATTTGTACCTTTTTACATTTTCTTGAACTAATGAAATATATTTTTTTTATATAATTTTAATTTCCGGTGATGATTGATATTAAAAAATTTAGTTTTCTAACATCTTGAATCAAATAGAAAGAAAAGATTTGTGGTGTTTATAAAAAGTTTTAAAATATCAAATATATTTTTTTAATAAATAATGAGAAGAAAACCCTAATAATGTTAAATTTAGGGTTCCAAGATTTTTTAGCGCTAAAAAGATTGATTAGTGTTCAAATTGAAAATTCTTAAATGAAATATTTATTTTATGGTATAACATAATATCAAAACTATGATAAAAAAAATATTTAATAATAAAATATTTTTTCTTTTAAATAAATTACTACCATGAATTATGTGTGAGATCCTGATCATGATCACGTTCTGCACTACACATTAAGATTATATGCGACAAGAATGAGTTATGCAATGAAACGGTTGGCCAATGGAAAATGGCGTTGGGAAAGAATATGCAAAGTAACTTGTGTTTCGCGTTTTAGTTATGTAATGAGAAAGGGCCATGCGATGGATTAGAAGACGATATTATTGGGATTGATGTCCTAAAACTTGTAGTCTTGTAGTTTGTAATTGTATATATTATACAAACATTTTATTAATCTAATAAAATAAAGTGTGTTATTTTATTTGACATTTAGTTGCATTAACCCACAAAATCAATAAACTAACATCCAAGGTTATCTTCTATAACCTAAACATGTATGTGGAGACATACAAGTGGATCATGTTTAAATGATAACCTAAATGGTATGTAGTAGATGGATAAGGTCGGATACCTTATCCTGGTGATACTATGAATATGGTCTGCTTTGTAGTTGTTACAATTGTTCTAAAGTGCTACAAATGATTTGATAGTAATCATTCATGTCGAGACATTAAAGCAGAGGTATTCTATACAAAGAGTTTGTATAAGATCGGATCATGAAATGAATAGTCTCTCTTATTAACACTGTTACGAGTTGAGACTACATTTCACCAAGATGACCATAGGTAACTTGACCTGAATCCTGAGTGAGTTGTGAACTCCTGCCTATGAATGTAGTCGTTTGATTTATATGGGTGAGAGTGACCTATATCGTCGACTTAATAAGTCTACCATTTTGGGGATTCGTCTAATTAAGGAGCTGGGAACACAACTACACAAGAAGAAATTCACTCCTTCTTGGTTCGAGAGGAGTTCAGTTATAGTGGAACTATAACTATTGTTCATTAGAGGAATTGGTGGTACTTAAGGAGTTAGATGTAACTACAGGTGCAAAACGGTAATTTTTAGCCTAGTTGTATTAATGACCAATCTGTGAAGGGTCATTGCACTGTTGATTGGTTATATCTAATGGACACAAAAATATATCTACAGTAAGAAGAGTGCAACTATTGGTCTTTAGTGGAATGACTGATAATTAATGAATAGTGATTAATTTAATTAAAGAGTTTAATTAATTAATCTCACATCATTGGAGTTTTAATATGTAGGTTCATAAGATTTCCATGTTAGCTCAATGAGGATAAATGAGAATCAAATTTATTTTGGTTTAATTTGAATCGTTCAAATTGATTAAAGGAAAAAAATTGTATATGATACAATTAATATAATGTATTTGATACATTATAATATAAAGTTTTTATGAGAGAAGTTAATATTTGAATATGTTCAAATAATAATAATATGAATAAAATTCATAAATAAACTATAGATTAAAATTATATGGATTCGATTCATATTAGAACTATAGATCATATGAGAAGATTTAAACAATTTGTTATATTATATATGATATAATATAAAATTAATATTATATAAGATATAATATAATTTAAATTTATATTAATTTAAATTTAAATGAAAGAATAACTCCCAAGGGAGTTATTCTAAGTGATGGAGAGGGAGGAAGTTATATTAACTTCCTCCATCTCTCTTCATAGCTTTTGGTTAAGATATAGAAGGGAGGTATGCAATCTCTTATCAGTATAATTTTTACGATCTATTGGTTCCAAATAAAAATCTCTCTAAAATTTTTTTCCTTAACAAAATAAAAGAAAAACACAAAAGCCTCACAAACTCTCTGTTGTTTTTTTTATCTTGAGGATAACAAGAAAGACTTCATGGTGTTCTCCTTGTAGTGTTCTTTGGGAGGTTCGAGAATTCTTGGGAGGTTCTACAAAGGTTAGTTTTCTTTTCTTCTTTTCCTCCATAAAAGCATGTTTAGGTGTTTTCTTTGAATTTTGTATGTGTTTCATGTTGAGTTTCTTTTGCACGACTTTCACACGCTTCCACTATAGGAATTTCATTCCTTCATATATGAGTTTTCTTTACTTGGAAGTAGCTGATGTCAAAAGGTCAGTGAGCTGATTTGACCTTGCCGCCCAAATTGAATCCAGAATAAGATGTGACAAGTGACACGTGGTGTTTTGGTGTTGGATGATTCCTATTGTCGGATAGAGGTAATCATTTCGACACGGATAATCTCACCGAAAAAGTCTATAAATAAAAGGATTTCAGCAATGTGAAGAGCTTATTTTATCTGGTAATTAACTAAAGAGTTGAAGAACTTACAAATTGATTCCAAAGTATCCCTAACTTGGATTTTTGACAAGAAATCTACAAGCAAGTGCAAGGGAGTTTCGGCTAAGCACTTAGATGAGGAGCTAAATGATTGTGAGTGGTTTCTTCTTAAAAATGATTTCAAACTAAAAGTAGTTCCATTATGTTTACCCTTTATATATTCTCGTATTGAATTCATTGATTTCTCTTATGATCTCAAATTCTTAAAATGTATTTAAGTTATCAATAAATTGAATTTGAAAATAAACTGAAATGTGGTGATGATATGATCTTTGGTACCTTATGCGATGAGATACCTCACACTTGTTGTGTATTCTAGTGTGAGATGCTTTATCGTTATTGTGTGATCTAGGATAAGATGTCATATTCTTGCTGTGTGATCTGGAATAGAATGTCTTATTCTTGTTGTATAATCTGATATGAGATGCCCTTTACTTACTGTGTGATCTGCATCGGAAGACATATATGCGTGATGAAATTGATGGTGAATTTGTTGTTGTATTGAGATAACTTCGCATAGTCGCAACCCAACAAAAGAGTGTGGTAAACGCTTAGTTGAGGAAGGGTACAAAGATGTAATTAAACATGTAGAATAATTCTACGATATGATTTATATGATATTGCATGCGAGATGTATACTTATGCGATATGGGTCATCATGAATTATTTGAAAATGAATGATTTACATATGATTTATAAATGATTGTTAATGAGATGATTTGATTTGAAATCAATATTTTATTATTAAAAGGCATAACTATCTATATTGCAAGACATCATTTCACAAACCAATTCAACAGAACAAGATAACATATCACATCATATAAATATATCAGTTCGCATAAACACCATTTCACATAACACATCTTTTCACATAAATGCATCATCTCAAATAAACACACATTAGTTAACAGTCATTCCTTTTGCTAAGGATCCTGAATCACTCTTTATGTTAGGTTACGTAACTTCAGGTTTAGACTACTGAGTTCTTCAACATTCAAGTATATACAAGTTTGTCCTTATTGCTCAGGTCATTAAACTTTATATGCTCATTTCAGCGCATAAGCCAGCGTCTTATCACCATGTAGCCCCGTACAATCCATGGTGGCCTTGACTCTTTATATGCACATAAAAGTTAGCATCATCTCAAGGAAACAACTAATGGTTTGAAAACCATTTTAGAGTATTGAAATCATAGTCATCAAATCAAGCTTTAAACATCATAAATTATGCTTGAAAACATATAAGCTTTTCATAGAAATTCCTTTTGAAACACTTTTTTTATTCAAAATCATCTTTCAAAATAATAAAGAGGAATCACAAGAATATTTTAACATGAAAGCGTTTAAGAAGATCACTCACAAACTTTACTAAAGAAGTCCTTCTTCTTCTTTTCGTGAAGCTAAACCAGCAACTCTTTAACACTTTGATTTTTCTCTTTTAAAAAAAATTACCAAAACTGTCACACCTTGCCCCACAGACCTTCTTGTTTTTCTTGCGAGACGAGATGCGACTAGAGCATCTATGACGCGATTAAACGCCAAAGACACTCATCTTAAATCCTTTACCTTGTTTAAAGGTCAAATACTTTAAATAACATACTTTAGGCAATAAAGCTTAACGTAGTCAACATAACCAAAACTTAAACTTTATTAGTAATAAACATTTCATACATAGTATACAATACAACTTAAACTAAAACTTAAAACGTCTAACAGTTTCTAATTTGGTAAGTCCTTTCCTTCCCCTCCTCTTACTCGATCTTAACGCAAAATCCTTGAAGATAAAATTTTAAAACGTAAGTCTAAAAGACTTAGTGAGGTTTTATGAAATCCTTTTCGCAATATCTTTCCATAAAATCATTTCACAAAACCATAACATTCGTTTCAAATAGAAACATATCAATCTTGTAAACATAACATTTCACATAAAGCATCATCTAGCATAAACACATCAACAATTATTCATTTCGCCAAGGATTCTGAATCATCCTCTACGCTAGGTCACGTAACTTTGCATTTAGACTACTGCAACAGCAACATTTAAGGATATATAGATTCGTCCTCGTTGCTCAAGTCGGCTAACACAATACAGTCCTTTTCTACATTGGCCGACTTTACTCCACCATGCATGCCTTTTCTACATGGTTGCTTATGTGCACATAACAGTTAGCTCATTAAAAGGAAGCAATTAATGGTTTGAACATCGTTTCTTAATCAATATCATATTCATCAAATCAAGCTTTAAACATTATAAAACGAGTAAGCTTTTCATGGAAATCTCTTTTGAAACACCTTCTCATTTGAACTCATCTTTCAAATCAGTAAGACAAATCATAATAAATTTTTTACCATAAACGCATTTAAGAAACACTTTCATAAATACTTTGAGAAGAAAAGCACTCACAAATACTTATAAGAAAAGATCACTCACCAAACTTTACCAAAGATCTTTCTCTTCCTTCTCGCGGAACAAACCACAGCACTTAACACCATATTTTTCTCCTTCTTTTCGCAAGAGCAAAACAACAACACTTAAGCTCTTTAACAAAATCTTAGTGCTTACTTAATGACCAAATCCTCTATTTATATTATTCCTTAACCAAGGTTAGTCATCCTTAGTTCTTTGTCTGATTGCCATCTCTTACTTAAAACCTCACATGTGTAAAATTAATATTTATCTTAGTCATGCTTAAATCCTTAATCTTACACATTAACCCCTGTCAAATCATATTTGACATTTTCTTGCCAAACCTTTCTTCTAGCCCAATTTCATTCCGCAAATAGCTTTAACCGCTTAACATACTTTCGAAGGTCTTAACGTGTAACTCTTCTCGTGGACTACCCAACTTTCTCAAGAAAACTCTTTCTCATGTAAATACCTAAACTTCATAGGTCTTATAGCAAATCCTTCTTTTCTCAAAGCTTCCTCGTGAACTATCCTCTTAATCGCGTAAACTTACTTCTTTGATTTACACTTTAGGTATAGGTCTTACAAAAACAAATATTCGAGGTCCACTATTTATACTACTCCTTAAACAACGCTTAAACTCATGCCATCTCATCAGCTCCTACTCTTAGTGACGCACTTGTAAGCTTAAATTTAATCTTGAACATGCTTAATTTAAACTCTACATGTGGCCCATTAAACAAACTTAAGAAATTAAAAACTTTCCTTACTGCTTCTCGCCAAACTTTCTTCTCGCGTAGTTACACTTACATTTTAAAAGTCCACCTTGCGAACAACTTTAGACACCAACTTCTTATCGCTAACCTCTTCAAATTCTCCTTGCGAAACCTTCTTCATGGAGTAATCCACTTTCCTCACAAAGATCACAAAAATGCCTTATCTAAACACTTAGTCAAATGTCTGCCTCTTAACTCTTATCCTAGGCAAGGTTTCACATACACAATCTGGGGCTTAAAGGCAGAAAAACGAAGCTTAGAGATGAAAGATAGATGTTCGGTTGAAAGAGTGATGACGATAGGGAAATTTTTCTCGGATGAGTTCTCGAGTAGAAGAGGAAGGGGGAGAAACTGGGTTTTAGGACCAAGACTTCATGAGTCCCTACACGTGGCAAATCATGTAGTTGATCAGTATGACCAGCTGATGTGGCGATCACAGTACCAAAGTCATGGACCTAGTCCACAATTGAGTGGAAAACATGGACTCTACTTTTTTCACAACCTACTTTTGACATTACTTTTCCCCCTACCCTTATTTCTATCATTATTTATTAAAATAATATTTAGAAAAAAATGTAACTAACTCAACCTAATCTTTATAATTTAAGTTGAGTACTTCAAATTGTTTTGATTTTTGAATCATTCGAACACCCATACTTACCTCTTGCTAAACCCCCAATTACCCAATACTAACACCTTTCGCCACTTCAATTTAGTTTTTTTTCCTTTTCTTAAAGTTTTTTGTTTTCTTTTTTTCGTATTATAATTCCATTTATTTTTATATCTCCCCTCTCTCTTCTTTTTATAAAATTAAAAAAAAAAAGGAAAAAGGAAGTTTGTGTTAATCTTTTAAAAATATACATTGGCCATATTAACCAAATCATAATAAAAATTGGTGTAATCTAATAAAATTTTATTGATGAATCAATTGTAATGAGGATGAAGCGCTAACGTTTGGTATAGTGTATAGTGCTTCCTACAAGACAACTTTAAAATTTAGCTCAACCTTTCTACTAACATTTACAAGTCCACACTTGTGCCAAACAAACATCAACCACAAGGAATTTTACCCTTGAAGGGTTACACTTGTACCATATATGGTTCACTATAGCAAAGCATCCAAATATACGATCAAAAATAACTCTCACATGATTAAGGAATCATGCAATCAGTGTTAGCTCACATATGGTGTAACATGGGGACAAGATCAGCTTGCACATGATCAAGAACACATGTAGCCGAAGTTTGCTCACTCTATGATGAAATCATGTGACTAAAATCAGCTTGGACATGATTGAGGAGTCATGTAGCAAAACTCAACTAACGTATATTTAGCACCTGTAACAATGGCGGCCTTTATTCAGCCAAGTTTTAGTAGAATAGCTCAAAAGTTAGTCCACCGTCTCCTCCAACAACTCACACTTACTCTAGTCAAGATATCCACTTGACCTAATTACATAGCTTAGACCTTTACTCAAACTTAATATGAACTTCTATCCTTTTCTTTCCAAGAAAATCATTGTGCCGCCTCACATTAGACTACTTAAGCTTGACTTAGACGTATTCTTCTTTTCCCAAGAAACTTATGCTCTGATAATAATTGTCAAGTCCCGCCCTTGTCCCACTTCATATGACCAGAAGTAGGCGTGCCACCTGGATTCCCAATGCATACCTATCCGCGAGTTAACGAGTTGAATGCTTAGTAGACAAAACTTCTCAACCAACCTCCATCACATAATCCTAACTTTGAACTCGAAAGATCTTTTCACCTCTTTGCAGCAGAAACACTAGAACGACCAACTTAGCTTAATCGTCTAGCCTGGAACACTTAACTTCAAACTGCTAAGTGATAGGCACTATATAGAGATACAATCATAACACAGCGGACAGATAATGAAATGCAACTCTAATTTTATTAATTGGTTCAACACTGTACAAATACATTTTCTTCCTTGCAAGCCACTTAAATAAAACCTAAGTTTCAAGCTCCAGGCCTTTCTTCCTTCGTCGGGATGCTACTCTCCATGTCAAGGTGTTTAGAAGTATAAGAATCCATTTCTTATCCTTCTCCTTGATCGCCTAGCAATCGATCTCAAGGACAAGATTCAACCCACACATAAAACTGGGCTGCAGTCTGCCTTGGACGTAATAACTTTAAACCATCCGAATATGGATAACTTGATAAGCTTTCCCACGTCACAACCCATCTTAGCTTCTCTTACTTGGCCTCAATGCCTGATTACTTGGGGGAGGAAAACTGAAACATGTAAGTCATATACTTAGTGAGTAAGGATTTTAGAAAACCTTTTTGGGAATATAAATCAAACACAAATTCATTTTCATTTCTCAACCGCGTAATCCAATGCCTTATTTCATAAATCATAGAAATCCCACATTAGCTTCCCTTATTCTTTTCCACAAAGAACATGAATCTTTCCCCTCTCCAAGCCTACTACGATTCACTCTTGCCAATATCTTGCAATTAAGCAACTGTGATGTTCACTCCATCCACAATATCTGAGAAGTTTTCTGATTCATTTATTTTCTTGTTGCATCAGCCATCCACACAACACTATTCACATTATGCGCATACTGCATAAGCATTGCTCAATTGATAGGAATAAGGCTAATGGTTTACATGCAATACTTGTATCATTATGTGTATATGTAATTGTTCGTAGATATGTCATGTTAAAGCTCTAATTGAGTGACTTATCAGGCGACTAGAATAAGCTCATGCGGTAAAAAGTGCAATTTCTATCCATGCATTGCTAAACTTCTAATGGTATGCATGTAATACAAGTTTTCCTTTCTAACGCCTAAGTGTAAGTGAAGAAAGGTTTCCTGGTAAGTCTAGAGTCGCACACAGAGAATTAATGCTCCTAATTATCTTATCACGCAACTAACTCATGTGGTATAATACATGCTTTCACTAAGGTGCCTTTGGTGGTGTAAGGTGGACATAACGATGGAGTGAAAAGGAGAAAGAACTAATATTACAGGCATGGTAGGAAGAAACACTTAACTAATTACAATGAATTGTGCATTAATAGTTCAAGGCGATATAAAGCATTTATTAACTTTATAATTAAGGTGAGCAATCTTTTAACGCCTTCGCCATACTTGCTCGCCTCTTGATTTGTGCTAATTAAGAATTAAGTTAAGTTATAATTTGTATCTAATCAGTTTATTTGTGTTACAAGTAACTTATTCTTAATTAAGGTAGACAACCTTTCGATACTTTCATCGTACGTGTTAACACCTCTGCAACTTATTTGAATGATGAATTTGGTGATAAGATTATATTACTACAATTTCTTTGTCGCTTGCTTAGTTAAATACGTGGTTTCACTTGTCAAGTGATTGCTATAGATACCATTGTCTTTCTATCAAATATATAAATATTTGACATCCACATTTAGCTAAACAAAAATTATAAAACATACATTCGGATTCTCTATTATTAATAACACATTTCATTGCTCATGAACTAATTAAACAGATTAAACATGAATAATAACAGAAAAATCAGAGAATGATAGAAGAAATGTATTACTATTATAAACATATCTTTAGGCCTCTCGGCCATGGAGTACATATTACAAAGTAACACAATAAAAACATAAAATGAAATACAAAGAAGTGTGTCAAGCAACAGAGTATGATTTCTCATACTCTTTGGCTCTAATTTATGTCTGATTGTTAGGGAAACTCTCCCTCTCTTGTTGTTCTAAGCTCTCACCTAAAAGTAAAAAAGAAAGAATGGAAGACAATAAACTTGCTATCTGGACCAAAGATTGTACATTTTGTTATAAAGTAGAGTATTCTATTTATAGGCAGGAGGTGATGTTAACAGGACATTCCAAGCCTCATTAATGCCTCTAAATAAAGCTGCATCACGCCGCACGACATTCTTTTGTCCTTTTTCTGACATTCATGTCAACTAAATTTGTCTGCTATTCCATTAGATTGCCTAGGCTTGATTGCTTGTTGCCTTGTTGGTTGAACGTGTTTCCCCACGTAACGTTCTATCACTAAGATCTACTTCTTTTTGTTTATTATCTTGCGATAAAACATGGATAGTGTTTTTTTATAACACGTGATACACAAGTTAGTCAAATTCCCTACTTTTTCCCATGTTTTCTTCTATTCTTATGCATTATTTTAGATAAAAGGTCACAATAACTTGTATTTCTACAAGTTATCATGCATTCACCACAATCTATACATAGAAAGAAATCATTTCCTCTTTTCAAATAAATTAAACAGCAATAATAATAATAATAATAGCAGAAAGATACATAACGTGTTAGGCATAACTCAGACTCAGAATTGATCAATTTAAGAAAACGTTAACAAAATATTAGCTTACAAATCACCCTCGCTGGAGTGTTAAGAAAAATCACCCACACAGGAGTATTTAGTTAAGAAAGGCACCCGTGCAGAAGTGTAGAGTTTAAGAAAGTCACTCACCCAAGCTTTTAATCCTTCCCTTCTCTAAACATCTTTCCTCGTCTAGAACTCTCTCAACAACAACACAACTACTTACGCTCTCTCAACGAAACTTTCAAGTAACAACACTTCTCTTTAGGTCTTCACTCCTATTTATACTAATTCTTTGGACCTGTTACTCTCTTACCTGTCAGTTCAGAATTATAGCTTTACACATGTCACTTTACTGCTTTGTCGCATTATGCAACCAAATCAAACTCGACATGTAAGCTAACAGTGAACTCCTGATTTGACATTCCCTCGAGACATAAACCTTATCATCTCGAAAAGCCAAACTTTTTCTTGCCTTATATTTCTCGGACTAAACTTCTTTTTCCTCCCTTTATTCCTCACGATAGTCTACAACCGCCTACTTCATTCTTGACTTCTCTTCATGTCACTTCACTCAATCGCCCAACTTTTCTTACGATAGGACTCCTTCACCGCTCCAAATTTCCTCTACCTCCTACTCTCATCGCGACTTCCTTCCATTTGAACTTTATCTATATAATGATCAATTTTTTTATTTTAGAATGATCCTCCAGCTCTTCAACATCTCTTTTCTTCAATAGGACTCTCTTTTGTGGATCTAGGTCTCACACACACCCTCCCGCGTTAAGAATTGGTACTGAAAAAGTAAAGTAGTTTATTTTACTTTTAAGTTGTTACTTTATTTAAAGCCTAGAGTGATAGCTAAAGGAACAAAAAGCAAAAGAACATTATAAATTTAAAACTCAGCTCGGTGAATAAACACTCACTTCTAGAGAGCTTTTACAACTCAGATAAAGAGATTTTTTAAAGATTCAAATTAGTATTAAATAATGAACACACTTCATTAATCTAGAAGACACTCCCCTAGATTAGTACTATTTTTAGTATTTTTTATTTACTAAAAATAATCAGGATCCCCCTTAATTGTTATTTGAATCTTTTGAAGATAGTCAGGCCTCCCTTGAAATTGCAATTGAACATATTCAATCAACTATGCCTTTTTTAATCTTTTATCATCATATAACTTAAATCTTCTTCGAAGAAGTTAAGTAATCTTCATAAAATATCTAAAAAGGTAAGGACTTACCTTTGTAAAAATTCTTCTACAGGTTGTATCTTGAAAGCATCTTGATTCATTACAGTGAAGAAGAATGATATTTTCTTTTTATAGAAGATAAAGAAGAACTTCAAACCGGAAGAGGAAAGGAAACCTTTAAAGATTTTTTTGTTAAAATATTTTAAAAGATTCTCAATTACAAGGCTTGTTGATGAAGGAAACACAAATATCTTCTTTAAAATATCTTCTTATAAGAGAAAGTGTCATCAACTGAGGGAACATTAAATATCCCTAAAAACTTAAAAGATATTTTTCTTTCTAAATTAAATAATAAAAAAGAAACTAAATAAAATATTTTGTCAAAAAAACGTAATAGATACCAAGGGTGGGTTGTGAAGAAGGAACGAGCTGGCCAAATAGGCATTTCTATCAAGAGAAAACTAAGTAAAGTTGTGGTTATGAGTTAGAGTTGATGACGAGAAGGATTGGTAATGAGATAAGAGATGAGCTAGGCACTGAAGTTTTGGACACGAGGAGAAGTTCACATAGAGAGGTTCGTTACTTGTAAGAGGAGTGGAAAAGAACATGTGTCATTATAAGTTTAGAGTTTTGGAATTACGGTGGTAAAATTATGGAGTGTTGACTTAAGAATAGCTAGGGGAGTGACATCTATTGAGGGGCTAGTAGGAGGTGGCAACTAAATAAGAGCTATGACTATTAAGTTTTAGGAAAAGTATAAATAGGGGAATATATGTTCATTTGAGGAGTGTTGGAAGAAAGATTGAGGAGCTGCTAAAGGAAAGATTAAAGGAGGTGATGAGGAGTTGCGGAGGGAAGAGCCAAGTGGGAAATGTATCATTGTTTTTCAATTGACCCTTTGAACCAAAAGTAAATTTGAAATGTTATTTTACCTAAAATATGTTAGTGTATTTGAGCAAAATGTTTTCTAAAACTTGGTTTTGAAATATTTAAATGCTTTCTTGAAAAATTATGTTTTGGTAAAATGTTTCCAAACCATGAGATCAGGTACTCGGTTCAAAATGCTAAGCTTTGCGTTTTCTGATCGTTAGGTGTTGAGTTGAGTCTACCTAAGTAGGATTGACGATATGGGATGAGTTTGATAAGGAAACATTGAATATGTGAGTGTTGCTCATCTAAGTGTTTGAGCGTGTGAGTTTGCACACTTCAGTGGCTATGAAAAAATGGTTTCCTGTGAAACACTTGTTTTCCTAAAAATTGTATTTCTAAAAATTTGTGGTCTCTCACTAAGCTTTACAGCTTATGCTTTAAAAATGTTTTTGATCCCCACTTGTAGGTAGTCGAGAATTTTAAACGCCATGCAAAAGTTGTTGCTTTGTTCTGTAGAAGTTTTACACATCCTCATCGCGTAATTCATGTTTTGTTTGTCTTGCATTCCATAGTGGGTCTTTCAAAAGTGTATTGGTCGCATTGCGTTCAGTTCATCATGAAACATAGTGTTGTACCATGCCTTTATTCAATATAAAGAGATCATTGTCCTTCATTGATGTTCCATCCGTTGTACATCTTGGTTTTTATTGGGAAAAGGTTATGGGCAGACCTAGGCATTTAAGTGTGTAAATCTTGCAATGAGTCGCAGGTCGTAATAGACATTTAAAGTTATAATAGAAGTTTGGAGCCCTTCATTCCATTGTTACGCTTTACATTGGATGTGTTTGACGTTTAGGGCCCATTTAATAACGTTCTTGTTTTCTATTTCTTGTTTCTCATTCTTTTTAGAAACAAACATGTTTGATAACCATTTCTGTTTCTCATTCCCAAAATTTAAAAAACATTTCTAACAATTAGACAAAAATAGAGAAACTATGGAAAATAACTTCTCTAAATTTTGTTCTCATTTTATTTCATTCTATTTCTTTCATGTTTTAAAATTTCTATTTAGCTCATTAGTAGGGAGACATGCGTATATTCATTTTTGGCTTTTTAGGGCATGAGTTTAATTTCCAATTTTGATAGTTTTTTTAAAAACCAAATTATTATTTTAAATTTAAATTTAAGATAACCATTTATGTTATCTTTAATATTTTACAACCACAACATTTATATAATAATATAATTGAGTTGAATTTGAATCAACATCAGTTATAAGAAATAATATTTTAAATCAAAGTTTAACAGCATATGAATAATTGAAATGATCAATAAAATTTATTGTATTATAGTAATTGATTTTGCAACGGGTTTTATTAAATTATATTTAAACTAAAAAAAAGAAAAAAATATTTGGAAAAACAATACAAGAACGAGAAACAATAAATGATTATTAAACAAGTTTTTTTTTTAAGAAATAGGAAACGAGAATAGCCATCAAACATAGTCTCTGTTGAATAGGAAATTTTGAGACCAATCATAAATTGCCACATCATTTATTAAATTAATGGTGAAAAGTGCAAGTAATTGAATTTGGAACTAATTAAAAAATTGATATGTGTCCCAAATTCAAATTAAAAACATAAATTGGTCAATTGTGATAATGTCACATGTTTTCATCATAACCGTTGGATCAAATTAATTATTTTGGTTCAATTAAATATTATTTACTTGGACTAAGTTTAATTAAGCCCAAAAATAAACTTAATTGAGTCCAAAGGGTAAATATGACCCAAATCCATGTGGTTGAACCCATGGATTTGGCCCATGGACTAACCAGGCTTAAGCGCATAAAGCCCACCAGAGAACTCTATAAATAGAAGAGTTCTTCTTATTTGTAAGAGTTGGAAATTTTTTACTCAAGAAGGTCTAGAGAGAATTATTCCAAGAGCTACAAGACTTCGTAACTCCTGAAGTCGACCATCCTCGAAGATTGAAGCTCCTTTGAGGATACAAGCTTTCTTCCAAGACTCCAACTTTAAAAACATCACATGCTCCGCTTCCTCCAAATCAAGCGTAAGTATCTAGTCGAGAGAAAATCAGAGGATCAAATTCTAGAGATTGAACCACATCGCATCAAATCAATAAAACTACAACAACACTAGTTCAACTCCACAAATTACATTTCTTCGAAATCTCTTACGAACAAATTAGCACACCCAGTGGGACCATCTCTACCTCTCATCTCTCTCTTTTCATCTACATCTACAAGTAAATCAATGGCATCAAAGAAAGCTGCATCTAAATATTCTATTTCAAGCAACACTTACACGAGATCTGTCATCTGTAGTCATTCTAAGGGGATCATTCAAGAGCAAGATCAAGTTTATGTCAACGTGCAGAGCATTAAGCAACTGATGGAATCTCCTAAACGCGGAATCATCATTTCCTAATGAAAGTTGTCGAGGAGCGAGAACATGAAAATGCTGCCTTGAAAGACCAAATGAAAGCTTGTGAAATTGCTAAGTCGAGTAAAACTTCTGCTATCAAAGCTGGCGATAAAGGAAAAGCTATGTTGCAGGAAAATCAAACGCAACAGTCCATCTCTGTCACCTCCCTGTCAGTCCAACAATTGCAGGATATGATCACAAGCTCCATAAGAGCTCAATATGGAGGATTTCCATAAACTTCTTTTATGTACTCCAAGCCATATACCAAGAGAATCAATGACCTACTAATGCCTTTTGGGTATCAACCTCCAAAGTTCCAACAATTCGACTGAAAGGACAATCCAAAACAACACATTGCTCACTTTATTGAAACATGTAAGAACGCAGGATCAAGAGGAGACCAACTAGTCAGGCAGTTCGTTCGAAGCTTGAAAGGAAATGCTTTCAAGTGGTATACTGATATGGAGCCAGAAGTCATTGACAGTTGGGAACAATTGGAAAAGGAGTTTCTCAACCGCTTCTACAGCACCAGACGCACTGTAAGTATGATGAAACTTACAAACACGAGACAATGAAAGGCAGAGCCAGTCATTAACTACATAAACTGATGGAGAGCTGTAAGCTTGGATTGCAAAGACAAGCTCACAGAACTGTCTACAGTGGAGATGTGCACCCAAGGCATGCACTGGAAACTTCTCTATTTTGTAGGGAATAAAACCTCGTACGTTTGAAATTAGCAACTCGTGCCCATGACATGGAGTTGAGCATCGCTAATAGAGGAACTAAAGATTTCTTAATCTCTGAAGTAAAAAAGGGGAAGAATTAAATCAATGACACTAGAAAGATCACAAATAGTGTCATTAATAAATCTATGGTTGTTCATGAGTCCTCATTGAAATCTTTCTTCAAAAGAAAAGAAACAAGAATTGAAAGAAAGCATGATGATGAAGAGAAGCATCGTCCAACTCTTAAAGAAATGTAGGAAAATAATTATCCATTTCTCGACTCTGATGTTGCAGACATGTTAGAGCAGCTGCTAGACAAATAACTTATTTAGCTACCAGAATGCAAACGACCGAAACAAGTAGGAAAAGTAGATCATCCTAACTACTGTAAGTACCATCGGGTCATTAGTCATCCTGTGGGAAAGTGTTTCGTTTTGAATGAGCTAATTTTAAAGTTGGCTCGTGAAAAAAAGATTGAGCTGGATATTAGGGGTGTAAGAATCCGGGTTGAACCCGAATAACCCGGACTACCCAACTCATATTATAAGGGTTGGGTTGGGTTAGATTAAAATATGGGTTGGGTTGGGTTAATTTTTTTTAATTTTTTCGGGTTGGGTTGGGTCTTGGGTTGGAGGGTTGAGAAATTCGGTTCAACCCAACCCAACCCGAATTAATATAATATATATATAAAATAATAATATATTATTTAATAAAAATCAATTAGGTTTCTTATTTTTTTAGGTTTATATTGTGTTGTATCTTGAACT